>JAOXNR010047361.1:0-18504 GCA_028571225.1 Parsonsia alboflavescens | reverse complement strand
TAATAGATCATATTGGAAGATAATCATGGTCATTAGTCACTAGCTTGAATCTCTTGTTGAAGTCTTGGGCAAAATTTTAGATTATGAGTGACCCTGGGTTTGGATAGGTGGATGTTAAAATTCCAGCCATAATTCAAGTGAATCACATCATTCTGGGTACTCAACTTATTTTAAGATTCCTACAACATGAAGGGCTTGGACTTATAGGGCTATAACCTCGTTTCGCTCTGGAGCAAAAGGTCCTTTTCTTTTGCTTCATTAGCTTGACTCCTCTGTTTTTGCCCAACGTTATGCTCTGTGATTCTCTTGTCAATGCATTCAAGATCCGCAGGTGGCTCGGTTAAGACTTTCATATATTCTTGTAGGGAGTTATCGAGCTTCCCTTCAATTTTGGAAGGCAAAAGTTCGCCTATCTTTATCCCTTTCTCAGGGAATTCTGAGTTATGGAAAGCTTTTTCTCTTTGGCTGGCTGCTTGGATTCTGAATTCTTCATTTCCTTTCGGAAGGTCAATGAATTTTCCCTACTTGGGCCCTGCCGAGGTCTCTGCATTACCTTTAGATAAGCAGGGCGAGGGGGCTGAATAAGGGTGATATAATAACCGCTAGTAGTTCTGAACGTCCCTGTAGTTGACATGACGAATTCATCATAATTCACCTGACTAATCTTAGGGTTGGGATTCTCCTTCCTTACTTGCATCCCCTCTTCCTTGACATTGCTTATTTCTAGAGATTTCCCATTGCTCAGCTTGTTTCCTACGTTGTTAGAACCATTATAGGCTTCACAGCGACCTGCCACTTATACGGAGTCTCGGATTCTTTAGGCCTCTTTAGGTGTTTTTTAAAGTCTGTATCTCCACTGCATCTGGAAGTACTAGCTTGGGATACCTTCAAATTAATAATAGGTACAAACTGCTAAGAGCTTTCCAGTCATCGGGGGGAAATTGGAAAGAATCCATCTTTTTTGCCAAGCTTCCGGTGGATCAAGTTTGTGTTAAACCATACATGGAATGGAACCTCAATAAAACCTTTTATAACAAACTCCCAACCTTGTCTGGCGTGCTCAAGGAAGCTACTTGTTTCCTTGCTGACCTTGCTGGTTCTGATTTCACAAAGGTTGACTGTACCTTATCATCTTGGCCCTTTTTTCTTCATCCTGTCAGACCTGGGAGCCCTAGATAACGAGATTTATCAGAACTTACGAAATCCATGGGAAATTCCTCCTACTAGTAGGAGAAAAGAAATTTCATATTCATTTTTATAGAGTTTTTCTTTGCTCAGTGAGTAGGTCAATGGTGCTAAGCCCTTTGAGTCTGTTTTGACAGCAATGAGGGTTACGTGGGCTTTCAACCGTTTCGACACTTTTCGACAGGACCAACAAAATAAGTATCTATCTTTCCAAGCTCTTACTGGCAAAGCTTTGGCTTCAACTGGTTGTCCTTCAGCACCATTGACCTCTGCTAGTACATCTCCTAAGATCCCCCTCCCTCAAAGCAGAACAAAGAAGGTCACCATGGCCGAAAGGACGAGAAATGTTGCCAAGAGAAGCATGGAAGAAGCCTTTTTAAGTTCTTCTTGGTGGCCCACCAAAATCACCATCTTCGATTCTCCTGCCCATAAGTCCTTTCAACAAGAGAAGGATCATCTTGTAGTTTCTTATTGTAAAGGTAAGGCACTAGCGACCTCCACTCAAGAGGTGGACTTCAACGGTTGCACCATTGAGGCGTTAGTTGAAATAATCAATAGGTTGGGAAAGTTGTCCCTGACCTCTCGTTCTACCGAGAGAACCACGAGGTAGGTTCCCGACCTCCCCATGGGGTCCACTGACTCCTTCTCCCAATGGCCACACTCCTTTTCCAACAACTCACTAAGTTGGACAAATACACTGCTTCCTTTCATATTGCTGTAAGTTTCTTTCATTTCTATACACTTCTTTTGTAAGTTTCTTTCATGTCTAACATATACATATATGAAAGTTTTGAGCCATGTCTTCTTGGGTGAGCGGTTGAGGAGGCAGTTGGAAAAAGAAAGAAAAGATAAAGAACTTTTGGCATTGATCTCTAATCTCCAAGATGATAAAGCTCGCCTTGAGAAAGAGAAGGAAGAGCACACTGCATCCTCTCTACAAGCTAATGCTTCCTACGTGGTCTTAGGAGGTCTTTTAGAGGAATGCAACAAGAAAACTTCTAAGGCCAAGATTGAAAATTTGGTAATGGCCTCAACTTTTGGTGATGCCGTAAAAAAGAGCAACCAATTACTTGAATTGAGCAAGCAGCAAAATAACTGCATCAATGAGCTCGAAACTCAGTTGGAGGACTGCAACGCCATCTGCAAGTAGGATGGCAGCCTCTCCTTGTCCAAGTTCAAGGAGATCCCCGCCTTCTAGTCCTATGTGGAGTTGATTTTATAGCCTCAACTGTTTGGGATATATGTCAATGTAATCAACTTGTGAACGTGAGCAGGAGGCTAAAAGACCAAAAGGGAAAGCCATTGAGGAGCAAACTGAGGTTGGCATGACAACTGAGAGGGTGTTCAATGGCTTTCCTCCTCTCGCCTTTTTTGCTCCTCCAAGTAATATCATCCATAATTATGGAGACTTGCTTAAATTTTATCCCATTTGTCCCAAGCCCATTGATTTTAATGAGGCACTAGATCTTGCCCAAGCCATTTGTCCTTCCCTAGGTGGAACTCCCATTGAGACTGTTACTGATTATCCCACAGGTTGTCAAGCATCCATGATAGGGGTAAGGTTGCTGAAGATTAGGCTCCCCCAAGCTTACAAGAAGTTCTTGGAGAAGAAAAAGACTAATATGTAATAGAATAGATTTTTTTTTTAAGGCTTCTGTAGTGCCTTTCTTCTTCTCCTCGCTTTATACTGAATAGTTGGATGGTTGTAACGAGTACAATGCTCATTTTTTGAGCCCTCTTTCATTCTTTTTTATGGTAACTGCATTATGAGGTTTGTTATTGACCTCATCTTTCATATCTATATTCATATGAGAATTGATCAAATTTCTTGCATTGTCTCTGCTTTGTCTTGGCACTTCAGAATGTGGAAAAGGCTTGCACAGTAAAACTTGATAGAATTCAAACTTATATAAGCAAAAAGAAATAAGATCAGAGGAAGCTTCGTGGACTTAGCTTTTAGTTAAGTCTCTGAAGCTCGATATGCACTTGCAAAATAGGAGTTCGAAATAGGTTGTTGAATGATCCTCGAGATACAAACTTTTACAACTTCCTGATGAGTCACTGAGCTGAACAACGAGCTTGTGGAAATTGAAAGTTTTAGGCATAGAATTTCTTTAGATGACAAACATTCCAAGGCCTTAGGAGTTGTCTTCCTTTTAGATCAGCGAGCTTATAACTTCCACCTTTGTGAACTTCTTTGGCTATATAATGTCCTTCTCAGCTTTCTTGTAACTTTGTTAATTACCCTTACTTTCCAACATCCGACCTCTTGAGAACCATTTCTCCAACTATGAAGTGTTTTTCTTTCACTTTTTTGTTGATTAAATTCGTAACCTTTTTTTTTTTACCTTCTATCAACTTCCATAGCTGTATTCTTGACTTCTTCAAGCAGGTCTAGGTTTGTCCTTCTCTCCCCATCGTACTGAATCGTATTTAGTTAATGTCAAGGATTGCGTTCCGACTTCTACTGGCATTACAGCTTCTGCTTCGAAAGACAAGCAAAAAGGTGTTTCTCCAGTAGCTTTTTTAGGCATTTCTCTGTAAGCCCATAGGATATTGGGAATTTCTTCCGACTGGGAAGGTTCTTGGCCTTCCTTCTTGAGCACGGAAAGCCTTTTCTTCAGACCCTCCAGAATTATTTTGTTCATGACCTCGACCAATCTGTTCGCTTGAGGATGAGCTATAGAGGTTAATCTTTATTCTATATTCAAATTTTCACATAAAGTCTTGAAGGGATCACCAACATATTGCCTTTCGTTGTCTGAGATGATAGCTCATGGCATTCCAAACCTGCTTACAATATTCCTCCATCTTGTGAAGAAATAATTGTCAATGGTTCTGCGTCAACCCATCTAGTGAAGTACTCTACGGCCCTTCTCAGGAATTGAACACCCCGCACTCCTCTTGGAACACGTCCTAGTATTTCGATGCCCCAGACATAAAATGAAACCAACTTGCAAATAGATTGATACCTCATTGGGGGTATATGTGACTTATTTCGATGCAATTGGCAGCTCGTGCATTTTTGTATGACCATCTCAACATCTGAGATCATTGAAGACCAAAAATAACTCATCCTCAATATCTTCTTTTCCATCGTTTTGGCTCCTATGTGTGATCCACATATTCCATTGTGTACCTCTTCAGTGTCATAGTCGTTTTTTCCCTTGCTCAAGCATTTGAATAATGGCCATATGTATGACCTTCTGCACACTTCATCATCTCCTATTAGGACGTAGCGAGGTGTCCATTTTCGGATTTAACGAGCTTCTTTGGCATCTCATGGGAGCTCACCATCTTTCAGGAATTTGTAAATGGAGTATCTCCAGCCTGCATGGTCCTCTATAACCAAGTTTTTCTCTTGTTTTATGCTCAGAGAATTTAGCTGTTCGACCAATAACTTGGCTTCGGTCCTTGCAAGCTCTCGGTAGACCTTAGATAGTGTATTAGCCTCTTGAATTTTGCTCTCTAGGTAATCGTTCAATGAGGAAATATTCAGGTTTCGATGTTATATCTCTTGCTTGTTTGAGATATTTAATCATGTTTTCTTCCCTAGCTTCGTAGCCTCTAGCGACCTGGCTATCTATAACTTGTGAGTCGATTTTAGCATGTAATTTTTGCACCTTAAAGCCCTTATGAGTCTTGGACCTGCTAAGAGAGTTTCATATTCGGATTCATTATTCGAGGTTGGGAAGTTATATTTCATAGAGTAGGGGATTCTCATTCCCTGGGGGTTGATCAATATAATTCCCACACCTGAATTTTCTTTTCAGTGGAACCATCTGTGTACATGGTCCATACATTAGTTTCACAAGTTTCAGCGAGCTCCAGTGGAACTCTTGTACATTCTTCCACATTGTCTGTGAGACCTTGAGCTTTGATAGCTTTCCTTGGTTCAAAATCAATCTGATATCCTGAGAGTTCGACCTACCACTTCATCATCTTACCTGACAGCTCAGGTTTCGCCGAAGCTTGTTTCAATGGTAGATTGGTCAATACTCTAATTGGGTAAGCTTTAAATTAGGGCTTAAACTTTTTTGATGTTATAACAATAAGGTATAGAAACTTCTCGAGGTCTGAATATCTAATTTCATGACCTCAGAGTAATCAACTTATATAATACATTGGAAATTGCAAACCTCACCTTTCTACTGAAAGCACTGAGATGACTGCCTTCTTGGTTGCAGTTAGATACATCAAAAGTTCTTCTCCTGACCTCAGTGAAACAATTTGTGGGGATCTTCCTAGAAATTCTTTCAGCTTTTTGGAAGCTTCTTGGCAATCCTCTATCCATTGTGAATCCTTGGGTTTGTTCAGGCATCATAAAACTTCTCTTTTTTATCAGCCATCTTGCTGATAAAGCGACTTAATGCTGCCATCTTCCCTATTAAACTCTGGACGTCCTTAATACTTCTGGGAGATTGCATGTCCAGGAGTGGCTTTATCTTTTCAGCGTTGGCATCGAATGCCTCGTTCTGATATCATTAAACTTAAAAATTTTCCTGCTGAAACTCTAAAAGTACACTTTTCAGGATTGAGTTTCATGTGAGCAGCATTCAATGTCTAAAAAGTCTCTCTTATATCTTCATTGAAGTTATCCGAGGTCTTGGATTAATTACAATGTCCTCTACATAGACTTCTATGTTTCTCCCAAGCTGCTTCTTAAAGACCTTTTCCATGGCTTGCTGGAATTCTACCCCTACATTCTTCAAGCTAAAAGGCATTTTGGTATAACTATATTTCCTGACCTCAGTAATGAATGAGGTCTTTTCTATGTCTTTCAACGCCATTAGAATTTGATGATACCCTTGTAAGCATCCAAGAAATATAGCAATTGGTATCCAGCTATTAAATCAACCATCTGCCCAATACTCAAAAGTGGGTATGAGTCCTTTTGATTGTACTTATTAAATGTGGTGAAATCTACACACTTCCTCCATGTCCCTTCCTTTTTTGGCACAACCACTGTTTTGGCAAGCCATTTAGGGTACAAAACCTCTTTCAGGATTCCAGTATCAAGAAGAGCTTGGACTTCTCGAGCTATATGACTGCATTTCTTTCCGAAGCAATAGTTCTTTTCTTTTGCTTCATTGGCTTGACCCCTAGTCTGAGTCCGACTTTGTGTTCTGCTATCTCTCTATCAATTCCTTCGGGGTTCGTAGGTCGTCAGGCAAAAACCTTTAAGTATTCCTGGAGGGAGTTAACGAGCTTTTCTTTAATAATTCTAAGGTGATCCAACTGTCTTCGATCTGGATCCTCATGCAGCAACTTGGCAAGGAAATTTTGGCCTTCAGGTCCATGACTCCTTTCCTTCCTAGAATTGCATTGTAGCTTCGTGGTGCATCAACCACCAGCTAGTCTATAACCTCTATGATTCCTTTTCCATTCGCATAGACTGTAGTTGGAACCAGTAGAATCCCCTTTGCTTAGGTCGTACTACCACCGAAGCTAGTCAAGGCAGTATCTGATTTTAGCAACGAGCTCTTATCTATCCCCATTTGATCGAATGCTTTTTTGTATAAGACATTCACTACACTTTCGATGTCAACCAAGATTTTTCGTACAAACATTCTCCAATCTGGAATGACACCATTAGGGGTTTGAATCTTCTCTACGAGCTCATTTTGACCTCCTTTCGATGGGGTTAATCTCTCAGACTGGACGTCGCTGCTGCAGTTGGTGGATTTGTGGGACTTGTATTTTTAGCCAAAATTTTTTCCAAATGACCTTCCTTTATCAACCTCTCAATTTCTCATTTGAGGTTGAAATAATCCTCTATACTATGGCCATGATCCTTAGTGGCTTCAAACCATGACCACCAAGATTTCTGCACGCCATGTTGTCAAGGGGATTGTCTTTAAATCAGGAACAATCTTCCACTTCTTATTCGAAGGTCCCCCCTTTGAATGAGAATTCGTCCTATCTCACTTCGATGCTTGTGGGCTTTTAGGTTGCCCTTTGGTTTCTTTTTCAATAATTGAGGTGAATCCAGGAATCTTTTTTCTGGATTGTCATTTCTTCTTCTTTGATCAATTTTTCGATGACTGTTTGCAGCTCCTCGATAGTCTTCATTGGCTCTTATGCCAGCCTGAGAGCTACATATCCCCTTGCAATCCCTATTTAAAAGCAGTGATATAGATTGCATCTTTCTTCTGCTATAGTAGCTCTTGGTGCTCTCACCAACCATTTGTTTGACTTTAAAGAAATCATTAATATCTTTTTCACACTTTTTGCTGCTCTAGTAATTCTTCAGGAACCGCTCCTTCAATTGTGTTCAGCTCAAAATACCTGTTTTCGAAATATATCTGAACCACAATTTTGCTTTCTTTGTCAATGTGGACCGAAAAGCTCGACACTTGACATGATTAATGTACTCAAACATCTCCATGTAGGAAACATACCCATCTATTTGCTGCAATAGTTCCCCTGTGCCATCGTACTTTGCCTTAACCTATGGCGCTTTAAGTCCCGAAATCATTCGAGCAATTTGATTATGTGGACAAATGGTGAAGGCTCTGATAAGTCCACATTACTCTATATTTCCATGTCCCCATTTCTTTCCTGATTCACTGGGAGAGTCGCTCTCTTCGGTGGATTCAAGGCTACCTAGAATTCGATTAGGCTTCACAAAGGAGGTATCCTTAACCCATGAAGAGTTCTCAACGAGCTCCCCTGCTTGTCATAACTTGCTTCCTGTCGTTGACCTTTGGAGATTGCTCCTCAATTGAGCCTATCCCTTAGGTCATAACTACTTCCATTATGTAGAGTTTCTTTGAGATCAATCAGAGGTGGGGCTCTTTCTGTGCTAACTCTTTCTTGAATCCTTTCCCACTGTGACCCTTCCTGCGCTAGCCTTGCCTCTCGACCCTCAGCATTTGGAGTTTGGACTTGCTAAAGGTCGTTCCTTGTCTCAAAGAGTTGATCTGGTTGCACGCAATCCTTATGGTCTTGGGGTTGTTATGTCTCCCTCTGAGATGGGGCAGGACTACTCCCGGTCGATACATAATCTCTTCTACCAATGATTCCTTCTAGGGCTACCACCAAGCATTCAAAGACCTCTGCCGGAATAGATACCCAACTTCCCCGGATCTATGTGGTCAAGTAACATTGCCGTTGTTATTTTGAATTAGATATCTCTATCCTAAAATTTCATGCTCAGGTAAAGGGTCCACTGGGATCCTCCATGATGGTCCTTGCTGGTCGATTGATCCTGCAATATTGTAATCTTCCCTTGGGAGGGGATCTTCAGGCCCTGCTTCTCTAATGCATAACTGTGTTCTTCCTCGTGGTCTATCATGGCATGGTGGCTGCACCCATGTTGGTTGCGATTGGGCCATCACAATTCTTGTTTATTTTCTTTGTGTGTAGGTAAGAAAAACTCGGCTTAAAATGTCCTTCCCACAGACGGCTCGAAAACAAGCTCAGAGTCAACCCAAATTATGATGGAGCCCTCAATTACAACCAGAAGGGAAAATTAGATCACTTAAGTGGGCCATTACCCTGAGGATGACTTCAATGCCAAAGTCAATATTTTGTCAAAGTTTAGATTGAATGAGATCAACTTGTCTAAAAACTTTGAGTGATTCGATAATACCGAAAATAAGTTACCTTATTGGATTGAATCTCAATTACATGAAAGTAGGCATTTAGGATAATTGTGAGATTTTATCCCGCCAATTGCTCCTAGAATCTTAAAGTTTCCATGATTTTGGATAGCTCACTATGCACGTCTTTGGTATGAGCTTAACGAGCTCATTAATGACCTACAAACCAACTTCGCTACCTTCCGGTGAGCCTCGAGGTCTCTTTGAGCTTCTTCGGAAGGTCACAATGAGTGATTTTATGGATTATAGTATTTATAAGGAGTCATTGATATTAAATCGTGGCATGGAAGATGAATGAGATGGATCGAAGCTCACCAGGTCGAAGGTTGCGATCTGATGAGAAATCTCCAAAGCTCATTGAAGGTCGGTAACCTGGGAAGTCGATGGGAAGGAGGTCGACGCCCACTTTCCGCCTTAGTAACAATTGGGATCTTTAGGTATTCGGGTCAACACTTGAGTCCATTTGGGTCAAGTTATTTTGGTCATGCCTGTTTCACCCATGAATATTAATTTTTATTTTATGTTTTAATTAATTACACATTATGTTTACGATTATTTTAATTTTAAATTATATTATATTAAATACATGATTTTCTCAAGATATCATTGTAAACTAATTATTTTTTAATATTAGTTTGATTTTACAGTTTCCTAGAGGGGGTAGACTTTGAATTAAGTTTTTTGAAAGATTCATAGAATTTGGATTAAGTTGAGATTTTGTTTTTTTTTTTATGTTTTGAATATTCTTGGAATTTCGAAATCCGAGGTGAGAGGTTCCTATGCTTTCTTGATTTTTATAAAACTCCTTTCTTTACATGTTTTCTTATAAATGTTTTTGTATTATTATGAAAGGTATTATTTTTGGGATATATTATATATTTGTTTGCATCGATGTTATGATGTATGAACGCATGAAATGTATCTGATGGGGTTGAAAACTGACTCCAGGTCACTCCACAGATGCCTAAGGTCACCAGATGAGGTTGTCGCCCGGGGAAGAGCTCCGATGCCTAAGTTAGTGTTCTGAGAGAGATAGTTGAAGGTAAAGACTATTCTCTGAAAGCTGTTCAAAGCCTCCTCCTTCTATCCTTAGACTCATTGTGTGTTTTTATCCAGTAGTAAAAAGAGAAGTCCATTACCTCCTGGATTGCAACCCTGCATTACGTAACTGTAGGCAATTAGGATAACTGTGGGGTTCCGTTGAATCTCACCAATTGCTCCCAGAATCATGGAATTTCCTTGGGACGAGAGATCTTGTCATTCACGTCTCTGCTTGAGAGCCACAAGCTCGCTAACCAATGTTTAGACCATATTCGTGATCTACTCGTAGATGTTGAGTGTCTCAAACATCTCTTCTAGTGAGGTCACGCGGAGTAGTCCTTGGCTCGTGGGAGTGATTAGGACTCCCACACCTTCGGTTGTGGCTTGGAAGATTTAGAAGACGAGTTGGGAGTTACCAGGTCATGGGTTGTGCTCTGGTTGTACCTCTCTTGAGCTCATTCAAGAGGTCGGTAACCTCTAGGTCGATGACCAAGGAGGTCGGTAGTAGCAGGTTACTACCCCCCTTTCCTCGTTGACTTAGTCAGTCTAGCTTTCTGGTATTGAATTCATGGGGCCTTTGGCCCATTTGGGGTTGACTTTTCCTCGGGTCCTGCCCGTCCATATTGACATATTCAGGTTGTACCCGTTTTACCCCTCATTACCCCCCTTTAGGCCTAGCGAGCTCAGAGTTCGTTGGTGCCTAAATTACCATCTTCTAGCGGGTAGCCATTAATGGGTCTATCGATTCGTTGTAACGACTAGCTTTTGGGGGTACCTTTCCATTTGCATTCCTGGTCGAGAGCTGCAAACTGGCTAATTATTTTCCGTAATGAAAGCAGAGTTGTGGACACTTGGTTGCGGCATGGAAGGTAGATGAGCAAGGTTGGGGCTCACGAGGTCATAGGCCATGGTCTAGTGAGGCCTCTATCATGCTCATTTGGAGGTCGGTGACCTCTAGGTCCATGACCGGGAGGTTGGTAGTAGGAGGTCCTTGCCCTCTTGTACCTTGGGACTCGTCAATCTGACCTTCAGGTATTAAGAATTACCATCTCCAAGTCACAAGTTTGACCCTCGGGCATTAAAGATTGCCATCTTGAGGTTGGGGGCCTAACCTTCAGGTATTTAGAGTTGGCATCTCCAGGTGATGGGCCTGACTTTTAGGTATTCAGAGTTACCATTTTCAAGTGTGGGGATATTTGTCAAGATGAGCTGCCATTTATAGGATGTGACCCTTGAAAAATTGAATTGTTTTCTTACAATTGCTCATGAGGTAGACTTTCAGGTATTGAGAGTTACCTTCTCGAGGTTGCGGCCCTTTGAAAAGTTATGCTGTTTTCTCACAACAGCAATTTTTGAAGAGAAGATGCCTTCTCTTTGTTTTGGGAAACCGTTGGGCAGTCTGGATTGGAAAGTCACCCTGCTTTACTTTTAGCACTATCCGACTCATTTTAGACTTGAAGAAATGGACCGCTTTTATTTTAAGAGAAACCAAAGCATTTTTGGGTTCTAGACTAACAATCCGATTTGAATTTGGGGAGATTGACAGGCTCCAGCATGCTAGAAGGAAGACAAAGAGTTCTTTGTTTTGGGAACAGTCGCTCCACTTGACCCAGGAGAAACGAAATGCTTCTGGTTCATCGGTTTCTTCCCAGAATTTCAACAGGCTTTTGTAGTTGCTTATATAAGAAGTTCTTCGAAACCTTTGAACCCTTCTATAGCTTCTATACCTTTTTTCAGCTTATTTTTAGCTCTCTTTGGTCTAAACCTTTTCTACTAAAAGATGTGTACCATTTCAAACGCTTCAATCTCCCAGTTTGAAACACTTGACAATGGGATTTTCTATGATCCCCCTCTTTTTGCTCGGGCTTTCCCCATGCCCCGTTTATCCTATGACCTAATTGAACTTAGGGTCAGTGCTCAAGCTTCTTCACTGGACCTTGCCGACATTACCTAGATATATATGGAGATGGACATTGACAAGGGAGATTTCTCCATTGCCACTAGGGCTGAGCACCCTTTTAGTAAGGGGGATGATGGCGTAGCCTTGCACCTTTCTAGGCTCCGGGGCGGATTCCTTTATCCTTTCCTCCATTCTTTGTTTTTTGACATAGTCTTTTTCTAGGGCATGTCCCTTTGCTCAATTCACCCCCAACTCTATCTGGATGATAGTTGCTTTCATAGCCACTTGTCACCTCTATAGAGTTCCTGTGTCACTGGACCTCTTTAAGTGTTTCTTTAAGCTGGAGGCTAAATCACTCTTCAGCTCTTCTAAGGGATACTTGAGGTTAGTTCCTCAACACCGGTTAGTGGGTCCTTTCCCGTATCCACTGGAGGAATGGAAGTCCTAGTTCTTTTTTACCCGGCTTCCTCGTAACATGGTGGAGAAGTACCCGAACTGGAATTTGAACCGAGTCTTTTACAACGAGCTTCCCTACCTACCCCATGCACTAAGGGATCACAAGGATATTTTGGAGATGATAGCTATTTTTCAATTTGCCTAAGGTTGGATGCACTTCTGAGGTCTGGCCAAGGTCTTTTCTAGATGTTGCTGGCCTAGGGAGGGGAGTGTTATGCAATCTCCCTGCTATCAGTACGAGCCTGAGGATTTCCTATTCTTGTAAATAGCTTTCTCTTAACTTCTTATTTTTCATAATATTTTGGGATGCACTAACAGTTTCTCCTTTTCATTTTGATATTGCTGAGAGAGACCAACTGGCTCTTTGGAACTAATCTAGCTGGACCAGGAGGGGCTAATCCGGGAGGACCAAGTGCTGGGAGCCTCCCTGCTGCTTCTAGTTCTTTGGGGTCTATTCCCACTCTAACTATTGAGGCCCCTGTTGAAGCTCTTGCTGGACCTTGCTCTCCCGAGTTGGGTGGTCATAGGACTCATCATGGGCAGAAAGGGGCCGAGCCATGGTGGAAGAGCTGCCTCCAGGCACAAAGCTAAGATGGCCGAGAGGTTAAGGAGTCCTTCTCCAATTTCACTAATAGAGATCTCGAGCTCGAGGTCCAACTTGCTCGACTCGTGCTATTAGCCAATTGTAGAATTTTGTAATAGAACAGTCTTCTGCACATGTACTGACTATCTTACAGGGGTCTATTTGTGGCCTTTTGTCTTTTCTTCTTTTCTTTTATACAACTGCTTCATATTTGCAATTTTTTGTCCAATGTATTCAGATTTATTTTGGCATAATAGCAAATAATATAGGCAAAACCACCACAATATCCATACAGGCCTTAAAAACCCAAGCCTAAAAAACTTAGCTTTAAAACCGTGCTTTGTTAAATCTGAACTATTGAGGTCGCCTTTGTGTTGGGCAAGGTTCTTTGGACAGGTATTTCTGAGCTCAATTGATGGCTCCGGAGGTTTGCAATGTCTTAGATGGCCCTTAGGCCTAGAACATTTTCAAGTGGCAAGCTTTCTAGGGCCTTAGGAGTTGCCTTCCTTCAAGGTCACTGAGCTTGTAGCTCCCACCTTTGTGTATCTCTTGGACCATGTAAGGTAATTCCCAACTTTCTTGTAGCTTGGTCAGTTGTCCTAGCTTACCGACATATGATCTCTTGAGTACCATTTCTCCAACCATGAAATGTCTTTCTCTCACATTTTTGTTGAACAAATTTGTGACCTACCTTTTGTAAGTTCTATCTGCTTCCATTGCTTTGTTCCTGACCTCTTCGAGGAGGTTGAGATTTACCCTTCTCTTCCCCTCGTTTAAGATTGAATTGTATTCGGTCAGTGTTAAAGATGCCATTCCAACCTAAACTAGCCCCAATAGTCTTTCTTAGTGTGGTTCTGTACACCCATAGTATACTTTGGATTTCTTCTGGCCAGTCAGTCTTTCGTTCTTCTTTCTTGAGCTCGGTGAGTCTCTTCTTGAGTAATTCCAGGATGGTCCTATTTGTGACCTCAGCCAAGCCATTGGCTTGGGGATGAGCTATAGAGGTTAGCCTCTGTTCAATGTTGAGGTTTTCGAAGAAGGTCTTGAATTAGTCGCCCATTGTCGGATATAATAGCTCGAGGAATGGCAAATCTGCAAACAATGTTCCTCCTTACAAATGACTAGATGACTGGGCTTTTGGTGACGAGATTATTGCCATGGGTTCTGCTTCAACCCATTGGGTGAAATACTCCACGGCAACTATCAGGAACTTTACAACCCCCCCACTCCTTTTGGGAATTGCCCTAAAATATCAATGCCCCATATATCAAAAGGCACTGATGTGATGATCAGTTGGTACTTAGTGGGGGCTAGGTGTGATTTTTTTCCTTGCAATTTTTCAGCTTGCGCATTTCTGTATGACCTCCTCAATGTCTAAAATCATTGAGGGCCAATAATATCCTGTCCTTAGGATTTTCTTGGTAGCGGTTTTAGCTCTTATATGTGATCCACATATTTTGCTGTGTACCTTTTCAATGACATACTGTCCTTCTCCCTTGCTTAAGCATTTGAGCATAAGCCAAGTGTATGATCTTCCATATACTTCGCCATCTCCTATTAGGACATAGCGAGGTGCCCATCTTTGCACTTGGCGAGCTTCTTTAGAACTTGCTGGAGGTCGCCATGTTTGAGGTATTTGTAGATTGGATACCTCTAGTCCGCTTGACCCTCAATAACCAGATTCTCCTCTTGAGCTATGCTGGGAGGGTGCAACTATTCCATGAGCAGCTCGACATTCATTCCAATTACCTCTCGATATACTTTGGACAGTGTGTCCGCTTCTGAATTTTGCTCTCTGGGAATTTGCTCAATCAGGATGTGGTCAAGCTTAGACACCATATCCCTTACTCTTATGAGATATTTGATCATGTTATCTTCTCTCGCTTCGTATTCCCTAGCAACTTGGCTGGCTATGATTTGTGAATCTGTTTTGGCATGCAGTTTGAGAGCTCTTATAACTCTTAGACTTGCTAAGAGAGCTTCATACTCGAATTCATTGTTCGAGGTTGGGAAGTTGTACTTCACAGAGTAAGGGATTCTCACTCCCTCAGGGTTGATCAGCATAATTCCCACCCGTGAATTTTGTTTCTTCATGGAATCATCTGTGTACATGGTCCAGATACTGTCTTCATAAGTGCTAGTGAGCTCCAGTGGAACTTTGGTTCATTCTTCTCCGAAGTCTGAGAGGGCTTGAGCTTTGATGGCCTTCCTTGGCTCAAAATTGATTGGATAACCTGAGAGCTCAAGGGACCACTTCATCGTTTTGCCTAATAGTTCAGGCTTCGCCAAAGCTTATCAATGGTATTTTGGTCAAAACTCTTATGGGTTAAGCTTCAAATAAGGCTTTAGTTTCCTTGAAGTAATAATGATGAGGTACAAGAACTTATCGAGGTCCGAATATCTAGTCTCTGGACCTTAGAGCAAACAACTAACATAGTAGACTCGGAACTGTTACCCTGACCTTTCTACCAATAGGATTGAGCTAACTGTTTTCTCAATCACAATTAGGTATACGCAAATTTCCTCACCCGACCACATAGAGACAAGCTGAGGAGGATTTCCTAGGAAGTCTTTCAATCTGGCAAACACAATCTGGTAGTCTTCGATCCACTGGAAGTCCTTTAGTGTTTTTATGGTGTCATAGAATTTCTCCCCATTGTTTGCCATTTTACTAATAAAGAGCCCAAGTGCCACCATTTTTCTTGCCAGGCGTTGTACCTCCTTCAGGTTTCTAGGAGGCTTCATATCAAGTAGAGCTTTGATCTTGTCTGGGTGGCATCAATGCCTCTTTCCGAGATCATGAAACTGAGGAATTTGCCTGCTGAAACTCCGAAGGTGCATTTCTCCAGATTAAGCTTCATGTGAGTAGCTTTCAGGGTCTAAAAAGTTTCCTTGATGTCTTCGATGAAATCTTCTGAGGTCTTGGACTTGATCACCATATCATCTACATAGACCTCGATGTTCTGCCGAAGCTATTTCTTAAAAACCTTGTTCAATGCTCGTTGGAATTCGACTCCTGCTTTTTTCAGGCTGAAGGGCATCTGGATGTAGCAATAGGTCCCGACCTTTGTGATGAAAGAGGGCTTATCCATGTCTTCAATGGCCATCGGGATTTGATGGTACCCTTTGTAAGCATCTAGAAAGCATAGCCACTAGTATCCGGCAATTGAGTCTACCATTTGATCTATGCTTGGAAGGGGGTAGGAGTCTTTTTGGCAGTACCTATTGAGTGTGGTAAAGTCCACGCACATCCTCCATGTTCCTTGCTTCTTTGGGACCACAACTGGGTTGGCCAGCCATTCAGGGTATACTACTTCCTTTAGAATCCCAACGTTGAGAAGGGCTTGGACTTCCTGAGCTATGACCTCATTGCGCTCGGGCGTGAAGGTCCTCTTCTTTTGTTTCATCAGTTTGACTCCTAGCTTGAGCCCGACCTGATGTTCAGCAACCGCTCGGTCGACCCCCTCGAGGTCGCTGGGTCAAGGGAATCCACCAGTTTCCCTTTGATCCTTGGATGTAAGAGCTCTCCAATCTTAATCCCTTTTTTCAGGGAATTTAGGGTTAAGGAAGACTTTCTCTCCTCTTCCTGCCTCCTGGATTCAGAGGTGATCGTCGTCCTTTGGTAGGTCGATGCATTCTTCATGCATGACCTCTGGCGAGCTTTCTTCGTTACCCACAACTAGGTAACACTCGGCAGCAGCTTGTCTATCTCCTTCCAGGACGACCCAGGCTTCTCCAACTTGGATTCTCATATCGTAATTGAGCAGGGAGATTTCTGCTCTCAGGTCCAAGACCCCCCTTTGACCAAGGATAGCGTTGTAAGATCCAGAGGCGTCCCCAACCATCCAGTCCATTATCTTGGTGATTTCTCGATGGTATACACGGACCGTGGTTGGGACCTATGGGACTCCATCGGCATAAGTTATGTTGTCGTTGAAGCTAGTCAAAGCTGTGTCTGACTTCATTAGAGAATTTTGTCAATTCCCATCTGGTCGAATGCTTTGCGGTACAAGACATTGACAGCAATGCTAATGTCCACCAAAATTTTTCTCACTTGGAAGTTGCCAATCTAGAGTGACACTGTCAGGGTTCTGAATCCCCCCCTCGAGCTCACTTAGACCTCTTTTTGATGGCATTTATCTAGCCGACTGGAAGTCTCAGATTAAGCGATACTATTGGTGGCGGATGTGCAGGGCCGACGTTCCTAGCCAAAACCTCTTGCAAGTGGCCCTTCTTTATTAGCCTTTCAATCTCACGTTTGAGGTTGTTGCAATCCTTCGTGAGATGGCCATGATCTTTATGGTAGTGGCAAAATTTTGCGGGATCTCATTTGGCTACTGGACTCTTGAGAGGCCTAGGTGGCTTCAAGAGGCCTCTTTTCTCCATAAACACCATGATTTCTGCTCGCGACACCTTGAGTGGAGTGGTCACGAGGTCGGGGATGGTCTTTCTCCTCTTTTCTGAGGTCCCTCCCTTGGGGTGAAGGTCTTTCCTATCCCGCTTTGATTTTTTAGGGCTCTTCGGATGTCCTCTGTGGTCTTTTTCGATGGCTAAGATGAATCTAGGGATCTTCTTCTGGATTGCTATTTCCTCAGCCTTGATTAGTTTTTCTAGGAGCATCCGCAGTCCCTTGATTGTTTTTTCTGGTTCTTCGGCCAGCTTGAGGGCCATGTACCCTCTTTGCAACCCTTGCTTTAAAGCAGTGATGTATATGGCATCATTTTTCTATTCAATCTTGGATGCTTGCCTTAGGAATGCCCTTGAACCAGGACCGGGCTTTTTTGGTCAATCTTGACTGAAATGCTCTGCACTTGACGTGGTTGGGGTGTTCGTACATCTCCATATAGGAGACGTATTCATCAATGTGCTACTGAGGTTCAACAGTACCATCACATTTCTTCTCCAGTTGCGGAGCTTTGAAGCCTGATACCATTCTTGCTGTTCGGATGATGTGGACAAACTGTGAAGGCTTGGTAAGGTCGACAATGTTTTGCAGTTCTTTATTGCTAGGGGGAATTGCTCTCCTCGATGGATTGGGGGCTACCCATCGAGCGTTTTCGCTTGTCATTTCAATCACGCTACGACGAGGTAGTATCCTTGGTCCGGGATCAATTCGTAGTGAGCTCCGTTGCTCTTCAAAGTCCGTATTCTGCCAATGGCTCCGTGAGATGGTTGTCTCTCAGGTCATACCCCCATTCATGGTTGAGCTTTTCTCTAAGGTCGGTTATAGGTTGAGTTCTCCCTCTCTACGATGTCACTTCTACTTGACTTGCTTCCCAACTTACCTCGTTGCTAAAGGGGTCGATCCTCGCCTCGGAAGGTTGAAGCCGACTTGGCTGGAGGCATCCCAGAGTGCGCCTAGTGGATACATAATCTAGCCTACCGGAAAGTCTTTCCAAAGCCGCCACCATTCGTTCCAAGAGAGATGTTGAAATTGAGATCCGTGTTCTCCCAGATCTCTATGGTCTAGAATTGTTGTTGTTTACAGCAGGACCAGGGCTTTCCTCTTGCTTCCTTTCTTGCGAATGTAGAGAGTTGAACAGGATCCTCTGGGATGGACCAGACGGCGCCGACTCCTAGTGATCCTACTGTGCGCTAGGTGGTGGATTATTATTAACAGTAGCTGATTTGCACATAATTATGCTAAGTTTTATGATTTTTTTATGCCATTATCTTATGTAACTTAGCTTAATTATGTTATTTTAGATATATTTTACTTCCCTATGCTTGATTTT
>JAOXNR010047350.1:0-18506 GCA_028571225.1 Parsonsia alboflavescens | reverse complement strand
TTTTGGGAGATTAGGAAGACCTTTGTAGATTAAACCACTATAACAACCAACCTCTTGATTTGGAAGACAACTCAATATAGTCCTAAACCCTAAGCTAAACTCAGCCAAAAGGAAGGTGAAAAATGCAACTTAAAACGCAGAGGAAAGGGAGCAAAACGCAGAAAATTTGGCATTCAGCGGCAGCTACAGTGACTGAGTTGACACAGTGACCTTGTTGCTACAGTGACGGAGTTGCTACAGTGACAGAGTTGCCACAGTATACGAGTTGCTACAGTAAGACCGTCGCCGGTTTTCAAGCCGGTGATGGAGTCGGTTCTTCTCTGGGAAAGTCCAGCTTGCTTCCTCATTTGACGGGTGCCAGTGATGCAAAGGACGGGCTCCGGTTCTTCACTTTCCACCTGTTTCAAGACTGCTCCACTTGGTTTTAAGGCCATTCCACTTCATTCTTCATCCCTCCTTCCTTCCCAAGCCATTTGTGATTGTTTGTCATTGATTCCCATGCCATTTTCCTCTCCGAAATGCATCTTTATATCCTCTCATAAGCCTCGAAGAGACAATGCTTTCCTTAGCTTCAATTTCTTCCGATCCATCTTCAAGTTCATTCCTCCCGAGCATATCTTCGAAATCAATTCGTTCTTCCTTGTCTTGAATGGATATTGTCTAAGCCTTCAACATTCTTCTCAAAATGGATACTTGTATTTGAAATACAAGTGTTTGTATTTAGCCTCTTTGAGTAGCGTCTTTGGATATCCATCATCAATCATCTTTCCTATTTCATTTTCCTTAGTAGGTTTCCTGATTATTTACACAAAATACCATCCTTGTAGATGACCGTGAAATGGATCACCCTAGATGACTTCAAGGACTTCCTACAAAGGATAACATCGCAAGACTAGCTATTGCATACATGCCATCTTGATGACAATATTGATGACATTGCAAGGGAAGATAATGCTCAACAATCTCAGATTTCGGCGGATTGGTTTGATTCTTGCAGAGGTCATATTAGTGGGAGACAAAGTGGACAAGAAATTGAGGAGATTGATGAAATTGAGGAGGAGATATTGACATTTTGTGATACCATTGAGAGGGGGTTGGACGATGCGAGTAGCATGGCAATCAATTGTTCTTTGCTTTCCTTTGTAGATAATAATGAGCAGGGATCTAAGGAGAGCTAGGAATCAAACCAGTGAAGGAGCTGATGAAGTTATAGATGACAATAGGCCTATTAGTGATGAAAATAAAACCATCGGGGCTAGGGAAAATGATCTGAATGACAATATGGAGAATGAATTAGATAAGGGGCATGATAGTGAAGCTAATGGTGATAATGACATGACAAAAATGAAGAATTTCAAGATCAAGATTATGAGTTTAGTGACGAAGAAAAATTTTAGAATAAAGACCAACCTTCAAGGACCATGATCATTTTGAGGAGGGACTTGATAGGATTATTGTTTAAAGGGAGAGGATTGAAAAGATTTACAGTGATAAACAAATACAGCATGCAACCAACAGTGTTGAAGAGAGAAAAAA
The DNA here is from genome assembly GCA_028571225.1 of Parsonsia alboflavescens. Taxonomy (NCBI): domain Eukaryota; kingdom Viridiplantae; phylum Streptophyta; class Magnoliopsida; order Gentianales; family Apocynaceae; genus Parsonsia; species Parsonsia alboflavescens. Next base: position 16,970 of record JAOXNR010047350.1, on the reverse strand, counting down.
ATTTAGAAGTTGATGATAAAGACCTTTAGGGGGAGTCTGCACCAAAAATTGTCCAGAAATAATTGGAAGGTGTTGCCAAGAGATCTTAATCTGCAAGTGAATGGAAGACTCGAAAAAACAAGAAGGGGGAATTAAAGGTGCTTGCAAAAAATGGTTACACTTGGATGATACGGAGGAAGACATGAAATGTGTAAATGAGGATACTATACACAGTTGTTCAAGTGTTGAGACCAGAGAAACATTCTACGATTTCCCAATATAGTTCTGATGAGGTAAAAGGGGGTAGCGCAAAGAAGTAATTTCCTAAATTTAATCCAGAAAGAGATGGAGATGACACTACCATTTCGATTGGAATGGAGTTCAAAAGTAGAGAAGAACTCAAAGTAGCCATTGTGAATCATGGGGTCGAAGGAGGAAGGAAGTTCAGTCTGTTAAAAATGATGCTACAAGGGTTAAAGCAACCTGTAGGGGGCAAATTGTAGCTGGACAGTGTATGGTTCTAAAAATCCTAAGTACAATCAAGCATCTGCCAAGTATATTGCAGTCAAGTATATAGATGATTTCATATATGCAAAAGGGGTTGATGCCCAAGAATTTCGAAAGAAAAAGCATAGGGAATTGAATGTCCATGTAACCCAATGGAAGGTGTATAAGATTATGTTTGCTGCTAGGGCCTTGATTGAGGTGAAATACATAGAACAATGCAAATTGATGTAGGATTATTGTGAAGAATTAAATAGAAGTAATCTGGGCAGCAGTGTTTATATGAGACCCAAGGCTGACTGGTGAACTCTATCTCAATAAGAGGTCTAGGTTTAAAAATGGGTGTAGAATGGTAATTGGGCTAGATGGCACATTCCTTAAAGGTCCAAATCAATGAATACTGATGACTGCAGTAGGTATCGATGCCAACAATGGGATATATTCCGTTGTTTATGCTGTGGTTGAAAAAGAAAACAAGGAAACCTGGAGTTGGTTTATTGATGATCTTATTCAGGATCTTGAAATAGATGATGGTAACAAGTGGTGTTTGAGTTCGAATAGGAAAAAGGTACTACTAATTATTCATTGAGTTTTACTTAGATTGATTTGCTCATCTCGATAACATAATGAAGGTGTTTTATTGTCTATTTGCAAGTATTAATTACGGTTGTCTCTTTCCTATTGCCAAAAGTTGAACACAGATTTCGTGTGAGACACCTACACAACAACGTGAAGATGCTTCATCCGGGAAATGCCATCAAGGATTTAATGTGGAGATGTGCCCAAGCAACAAACATAAATAAGTTTGAAACTGAGATGTGCAAAACCTCAAGTCCTTTGATGAAGCAGCTCACACTTGGCTTGTGAATTCAATGGAACCCATGCATTGGACCCAATCAGATTTCAATGAACATGTGAAGTGTGACATATCTGTGAGCAATCACAGTGAAATTTTAAACAAGTGCTTATTGTAGGTAAGGTGTGGACAGATCTTACATGTATTAAAGGGGATTATATCATACTTGATGGATAGACATCGAGCCAGGGGGGAGTGGATTTCAGGACAATCTTGAATAATTTGTCCTAGGATTGTAATTATAATTGAGAAACTAAAGAAAGAATTTGCCCATTACTTTCCTTATTATGTTGGTGACTCCATGTTTCAAGTCCAGGAGGGTATCAAAGATATCATTGAGCAGTTTGTAGTAGATGTGGAGGATAGGAGTTGTACTTGTAGGAAGTAGGATATCTCTAGTATTCCTTGTAAACATGTTTTCTCTGCACTAGGGTACCATAGAAAAAATCCTAAATATTATGTTCATGAATGTTATGGCATTGAGGCCTATAAAAGATCATATGAGCCCGTTATTGGTCTAACAAATGTGGCTAATAACTGGCCCAAATCAAAGAGGATCCCTTCGAAGCGTCCTAAAAGACTGAGAGTTCCTAGCAGGCCCAAGAAAGAAGAAGATAGGAATCTGATGAAAAAAAATCGCAAAGGTTGGCAATGAACCTAAAAAACTATCCAAGGCTGGAGGGACCCATGTCAGGTGTAGAAAATGTGCTCTTGTGGGTCATAACACAGAACATGTCCAATGAATGCCACATCTAAACAAAATGAAGGTTGTGAGGATAAGGATGAACAACATGATGACGAATATGGACAAAATGCCAGCTCTGAACAACAAAAAATGTGACTTTGATGATGAATGGTAAAGAGTTTTAACAAGTGTAGTAACTGCTCTGAATTGGGCCACAACATTTGCACTTGTGAACATTTAAATATACAAGGAGGGCCTTCTGGACAATCTATAATTTGTGGTGCTCGAAATGAAGTACAAGCTGCTAAGCAGAAGAGACAAATCAGCAAGAAACTCCAATGGATCCGCTACCAATAAAGTTAGACCAAATCTATCATCTAATTAATCCTTTTTTTTTTTTTTTTGGTCTAGACCAACTAGTATACTTCTATTTTTCTTTTCTTTATCATTTGACTACCTTTTGTAGGCAAACAAGGTGAAAAGAAAACAAAGTAGGTGTCATGCTTGTGGAGAAACTGGGCAAAACAGAGCAATGTGCAAATCCCAATTTGCAGATTGCACCCCATGATCAAGCCTTTAGATATGCTTAGGGAGCCTAATTGACATATCTCAGCTGGTGTTGGAGTAGGGGTTGACATAGTTGTTTACTCTTATTTCGTGGCTTATTGATAAATATGGCTGGTTGGTAGTTTTTTTGGATTGTAGTGGATGGTTAGATTTTGGATATTTGATGGATTGTAATGAATAGTTGGATATTGGATGAATATTGTTATGGCCATAAGATTATGCCAAGGTCTATTTTTGTATAAAACTTAGGGATGTTGTTATGGCCATAAATGAATGCCAAGGCCTATTTTTTGTATACAACTTAGGGATGTTGTTATGGCCATAAGATTATGTCAAGGCTTATTTTTTGTATAAAACTCATGGATATTGTATAAATCCCTATTTGAATAGTGAAATGGAATGCATTTTGACATATTGTTTTTATTTGGTTAATTGTGACCCATGTATTGAGATGTTAATAGGTGTGGAATATAGTGCATGTAATACTCTTGTATAGGGAATCAAAAATTTGATCATTCATTCTCGACTCTTTTGTATTTACAGCAAAACATTTAATATAATTTTTGTTAATTTATTTCATTAGATGATCAGATTTTGGAACTGTAGAGATCCAAGTGTTTTGTATCATATCTTTTAGATTAAAGTTTGTTGTTGGGAGACTTGCACTATTCTTATTTCTTAATTATTGGTTGGACTATATCCCTTTCTTAGGTAGTTATGTTGTGTCATAAGTTACCTAACCAGTAAGCCCCCATAATCATTTTATTCCCAAAACTATATTTTAATCAAATCTGATTCAAGGTAATGTGACCTCAATTTCATTATTTTTCCGCCCTCTAAGATTGAACTTTGAAGCTGTGACTTTTGCATTTATATACTTTGTCTATTTTCATTATAATTAGATGAAAAATTAAAAATTAAGGGGCAATTCAATTGATAATAATATTAATATTGACATTATTGAACATACAATACCTTCTTAAAGAACAACATTAATTGAGTCGTAACTTTTTACAACAACACACAAGGAAACAAACACATATATCAACAACACTAACATCCATCTACCAACAATGACCATGGAAATTTAATCATTTGATTAATTATTTAGCCACAAAAATAACACAAACTTCGAAGATAAACCCAATGCAACATATAATTTCCTCGGTTTTTTTTTCTTGCAACTTCTTCTTCCTCCATCTGCTTAACTTTCTTTAGTAAACCGCGAATCACATTAGCTGATCTTTCACACATAGTTGGATTGATTCAAGATAAGAATCTACAACCTCCACGAGACTATACAAATTTTTTTTTAAAATGGTCAGTTAAATTTCCTAAAAAAATTGATTATCTAAATAAAATTGAATACAATTATTTTTTTCGTAAACCAAATTTAAAAGATCGAAAAATTCAACTAACCTTTCCCTTCTCACAAGTAAGAAATCTCCTTGCTAGATTTAGATTAGTCCATGAAGTTTTTAACACAACTTCTTTTCCACAATAGCAAATCGATGATGGAGAAACAGAGATCTCGCTTGTTTCAAACAAACTTGGCTTCCGTGACCCAAATGCATTGCAACATTCGTCCTATTCATATTGCATCCTAAAAGATTTGAATGAAACTCCCACACGATCTGTCTAGAAGGTTCAGCTTAAGATGGGGAAAGAAATGAGAGAAAGAAAAAACTAAAGAAAATCATTAATCGGGGTTGGGGTTAAACGTTATAACCCCAAGATATGTTTTTTTTTTTTAAAAAAAAAAAAAACCTTAGGAACAATGTATTGACGGTATTGCCTTTCCCATTTTGGTCAGCTCACCGTTGACTTCAAAATCCGGTGACATTTTTTAAGAATCCTGTTAAAATGATCAAAATGGCCAACCGTAAATTGTTTAAGGATTATAAAGGCCAAAATGAAAAAAATTTAGGGACCAAAGCTTCCAATTGGTTATAGTTTGATTACTGAAATAGACATTAAATAATAATAATTGTAATAATAATAAATTTCTCCTGAAGCTATTCAAACAAATTCCACTGTTTCTGATTCTCCAATTATTGTAGGTTCTGATATGGCGCTCGCAATTGTAATTCCAGACCCTACCAATAAAACACTGGAGGATTCGAAAGTGCGGATGAAAAGTATTGTGGTTACAGGGTTGGAGGTTGTGTTGCATGATTCTGACCAAAGTTTGAATATGGGATCCCCACTCGACAGCAGTTTGGTAATGCAAAAGCACTCTGGTGTTAAAACTATAGCACATGTGAAGAAGAAGTTTTAGGCTGTAGTTACCTCATCCAAATCTTTATAATGATGATTCTTGGATTGATTTGGAACATTAGAGGGATTGGTCAGCAAACCTCTCTCTCTAGATTACGTGCTCTTATTGTTGAAAGGAAATTGATGTTTGTTGCTATTTTAGAACCAACGATTTCTTCAACTTGCTATCTTTTGTTGCAAGACAGCTCAGTTTTGACAATTTCTTTGCTAATGATAATAATAAACTTTTGATTTTCTGGATGGGTACTTTGAATCTAGAGGTTATTCAGAGTCATGAGCCATTTATCACATGTTGTACTGCTACTTTATTTCAATTCGAAATTTTCATCACTTTCATCTATGCTAAATGTAATCACGTCTATAGAAGAAGCTTGTGGGACTGCATCATGGATTTTGCAGGGAGTATTGATGAGCCATAGCTAATAGGGGGAGATTTTAATGTTGTCCTTTCGGTTGATGATTGCTTGGGAGCTACTCCTTTAGTTCTGCCTATGGAGGAATTCAATGTAGTAATTGAAGCTTGCAGATTGATTGATCTACCTTTTGAAGGTACTAAATATACCTAGTACGTTCCGCGTTCCCTCCTTTATGGAAGCAATTAGACATAGTTTTGATTAATCCCAGTTGTTCGAGTGTCTTTAATCATAGAGCAATTAGACATAGTTTTGATTAATCCCAGTTGTTCGAGTGTCTTTAATCATAAAGCTATTGAACATCTGAATCAGTCGGTTTTAGACCATTGCCCGCTACTTACTTCAGTTAACACAAATGTCTATGTTAAACCTAAGCTTTTTAGGTTCCCAGATATGTGGTTGCTTAAAAAAGATTTTATGGAGGTGGTTTAGCATAGCTAGTTGATGGAGGTTAATGGAAACGGTCTGCAAGTTTTTGCCATTAAATTAAAACGGCTGAAACAGGCTCTACAGGATTGGAACAAGACATCTTTTGGTAATCTTCAAAGTGATCTTAAATTGGTGGAGGGCAAGGTGAATGATGCAGAAGTTTGTTATCAACAACATTTGACAGAGCTCAATAGACAAACACTTCTTCATTTAAAGGCTGAGATGGCTTTTCATCTATGTGAAACAACCTTCTGGAGACAGAAGTCTAGGGCTAAATGGTTTAAGAAGGGAGATGCCAATACAGTTTTTTTTTCCAAATTTTGGCACTCCAGGAAGGTGCAAATGCAGATAGGAAGAATAAAGAATAAACAAAGGGAATGGCTTACTGATCTAAACGAAATTGGGAATGAAGCTGCAACTTTCTTTTCAGATTTTCTTGCTGCTCCCCAAGGCTATGTTCAGTCTGCAGATTTAATCCTACACGATATTTCAAGCCTTATAAATGATAAGGATAATACGGGCCTCTCCCAAATTTACAGAAAGTTTAGAATGCGGTATGGAGCTTAGATGGAAGGAGTGCCCCAGGGGTCGATGGGTTTCCGGGGTCTTTTTACACTCATTGTTGGGATATTATAGGTGATGATTTGGTGAGGGCAGTTCACAATTTTTGGGCTAGAGTTCGAATGCCCACTTCTTTCATAGCCACGTAGGTTATACTCATTCCCAAAAAAGAAAATCCAATGAAATTTGGAGACTATAGACCAATAAGCATATGCAACTTCACATCTAAGGTGATGGGGAAAATTATTTCTTTGCGGTTATCTAGCTTATTGCCAAGGATCATCTCTAATAATCAAAGCGGGTTTGTAAAAAGGAGGAGTATCACAGACAACATCTTACTCGCATCCAAAATGGTTCAGTCAATTAATGAGAAGTGTCGAAGTCATAATATCATTCTCAAGTTATACATGCTTAAGGAATTTAATAGGGTCTCATGGTCTTTTTTACTTATGGTTCTGTGGAAATTTGGGTTTAGTTGTCATTTTTGCAGTTTAATCTGGAATCGTTTGGCCTTTAACAATTTCTCTATTACGATAAATGGTTGTTTATGTGGTTTTTTTCCTTTATCTAGGGGGTTAGAGAAGGAGACCCTTTATCTCTTTTATTATTCATTGTAGCAGTGGAAGTCCGTTCGAGGGGTTTGAATAAGATGTTGTTGGAAGGTGGCTTGGAGGAGTTCTATACCGGGAAACTTTGTCTCACTTGAGCTATGTAGATGATGTGATTATTTTTACGAGATCCTCCAAGAAGAATCTTAAAGGCTTGGTTCCATTTTTGGAATTTTATGAAGATATTTCAGGACAAAAAATTAATTTTCATAAAAGGTCCTTTCATGCCTCCACGAATGCTCCTATTTCCAAATTGCAGATGATTAAGAATGTCACAGGGCTTGTTCGAAAAGATATGCCTTTTACAAACCTCGGCTGTCCCCTTTTTTCGGGTAGGGTTAAATGTTCATATTTTCAATCTTTGGTTCAAAAAGTGGTGTCTAGAATCAAAGGCCAATAGAACATGCTCCTCACTATGGTAGATATTGATCAAGTATGTACTTAACTCGGTGGTTATGTATATCTTTGCTACAGTTGGCCCTCCTCGGAGGGTGTTGTATCAGTTGGAGCAACATTTTGCGAATTTTCTATGGGGGAGCAGTGAGTTTGGTTTCAAGAAACATTGATGTTCATCGATGCGACTCTATAAACCTATAGCCCAGGGAGGCCTGGGGCTGCATAATTTTCATAACTTCATATTCTTTGGTGGTTTTTTGGTAGTTCAAACTGTTTTTGGTCTTCATATATGAAATTCAAATATAACTATACATTGGATGGCCCTCTGCATGAAGCTGGTTCCTCAACTTGGCGTCGTATGATCAAGGTCTCAGAACTTGTTGATCAAAATGTTGGGCTGTTGATTGGTGACAGGACTTCTTAATTTTGGTATGAAGATTGGACTTTGTCAAGCAGATTTTGTGATTGGGTTGACAGTATGAGCATGAATGATGTCAAGATTAGAGATGTTTGGCTCTCAAATGGATGGAATTGGGAGCTCATCCAGTAGCTATTACCATCTCACTTGTGGCCAGAGTTTCATTCGATCCAAATTTCGTTGGGTTCAGACAGACACATATGGAAATTTCTTGAGATTTCTTGTTTGCTACTGCCTTGGCTTTGTTTGATGATGGTGTTAATTCAGCTTTGGATTGGGAATGGTTTTGGCAAGACTTTATCCGTCTAGATTGGAGTTTGTTTATTTGGAGATTAGTTAAAGGATTTTTACCAACTGAAGACAAAATGTGCATGCTTGGTTTTCATTTGGTATCTCAATGTCATTGTAGTCAGAATTTTGAATCCATTAACCATCTATTTCTATGTTGTTCGGTGGTTGTTCAAGCTTGGAATCGTATGGCGGATTTTATGGGTGTTCGGCTAGGAGCTCCCAATACTCTGATGGAAATGTTCCATCAATGGTGACAGCTGGAAGATGATATTAATGAGTCTAGTATGTTGGTGTCGGTGATAGTGTGCAAAGAACTATGGAAGGCTTGCAACAAATTTCTATTTGAAGGTACTACTTTGTCTGCTTCTCAAATCTATTGGTCTTCACTCTTCATGGACCTTGCTCCATGTGGTTGCAGCAGCTAATGGGTTGGATCAAGTCCAAAGACGGTGTCAAGGAGGCAGCTTTCAACAGTCTTTCATACGACAAAAGTTTATGCCTGTAGTTTGAAAAAACAATGATTTCTGGCATAGGGTCGTTTTGAATGTGGATGGGGCTTCAAGGGGCAATCCGGGAGAAGCATCAATTGGAGGAATTTTGAGGCTTGGTAATTTTAAATTTATTTTTGGCTTTGCACAAGTTATTGGTACTTTTAACAACACACTTGCAAAGCTTGAGGCTTTGGCCCATTGAATTCAGATTTGTTTGAATAAAGGTTACCCTCAAGGTGTCATACAATGTGATTCACAATCCATTGTATCCATGATTCATTCGGGTCATTCAAATCAGTGGCTATTGTATGGAGTTTTAAGTCGGATACAGCTTCTTTTAGCTCAAGGGGAGTTTACTGTTATTCACATATACCAGGAGGCTAGTCAAGTGACAGATTATTTGACAAACTTTGCATTAGATACCAACGGTATGCGACATTTTGATAGTTACACCTCTTTACCTCAACTTTCTAGGGGATTTCGCTATCTTGATAGAATAGGACATCCCTCCATTCGTGTAAGTAAATAGATTATTATCTTGCTTGCATGTGGTATGTTTGTCTCCACCTTCATAAAGGTAAGGCAGTTCTTGTCTCCCTCAGGTTGTTTATTTCTACATTCTTTCTAATAAATTGATAGGGGTCTGTCAAGCCCCCGTCATCACAAACGGTTTATTTTAAAATAATAATAATAATAATAATTTTGATTTATTTTTTAAGCTACAAAAAGTAGCTTTTAAAAAAGTCACTTAACTGTCCCACTTTCATACTAACATTTTTTAGTTTTGTCCTTCAATTTCTCTTTTCCAATTTTTAAAATTTTTTTTTTCTTCTTTCCTATTTTTTATCCTTTCTCTTTCTTCCTTTCAATTTTTTTTCGCTCCTGCCTCCCCCACCCGCCTCCTTCCAGTGCTAGACCTCCAATCGGTTTTTTTTTTTTTCTTCTTCTTCTTCCTTTTTCCTTTTTCTTTGTTCTCTTTAGGCTTTTTTTTAAAATTTCTCTTATTAGTATTTGGAAAGCTCATTTTGTTTAACTCATGTGTATATCTTTATACTTTACGAAGATTAAAAAAAAAAAGTAAAAAATGCAAACAACTTTATTAAATTTTTTTTATATCTTTTGAGATCAAATTAAACACTATTTATTTATTATTCTCGATATATCTTGAATTCATAATTATATAGCATATTATAATTTATGAATATAATCATTCTATCAAATCTTAAAAAAATATAATAAATACAAAATTTGGTTTAAAACAACATTTAAGGTGCTTTTTCATCCGAACAAGTTTTAATTTTAAAAAACTCTTATAAATTATTACACCAAAACACACCAACTTAACTTAAGAAAAAAGTAGTTTTGTAAAAAGCACTTCTAAAAAAGAACTTTATTTATAAGTCCAACCAAATGGGCCCTATTACTCCTTCCATCACTAATTATAAGTCATCGGCAGTCATTTTGTGAAAATTAGGAAAAAATAGCCCATCTAGTACCTGTAGTATGCCCAATTGTTAACTTTTTATCAAAAGTTTAATTTCTAGCCAATAAACACCTAAACATTTTACGGGTATGCAACTTGGTACTTCCGGCCAATTTTGTACTAAGTCCGGCAAATTTTGCACGTTGCTTGCACATGGGTCTTGCGATTTTGTTAGCACAATGATTTATTCCTTGCCCAGCTCAATTCCCGCACATTACCCGACCCATCCCTCGACCCATTCAGCCTGTTAACTAAGAAAAAGAACCCTAAGAAACTTCCAAAGCAAACCAGACATTTTTGAATTAGCCCTCTTTTCTTGTGATTCTGATTTTAACAAACCATGTAGAGAAGGATAGAAGCTTCGCCTAAGATAACCATTCTTCCAAGAACTCCAATCACACCGGTCAAACACCTCCATATATCTCAGTCCCACGCATTCATTAAGTTGATCAAAGAAAGACTTCTAGCAAATTTGATGGGTGATACACGTAAAGGTTCGTTTCTAATATTTCTCCCAAATTCATTCTTGTCGGTGTTTTTATGGTAGGAGGACATGCTATTATGTTGGTTATAACTAGAAATTAGTTCAATTTGGACACTGAGTTTTTTTTTCCTCTGCCATGGGACCTGACAGTGAGATTTGTGGTTTTAAAAGTGAATGGGCCATGAGTTTTTTTTCTAAAAGTGTGTTCTTTCTTGTCCCAATATCTTCTTTTATATTTGTTTGTTGTCTTTTATGCTGCTTTATGTGTTTTGGTGTTATAAAGTAGGGTTTTTTTTTCAAAGTTTGTGGCCCATTGATTTTGACCATACATGTTGGATTCCTTTCCTTTATTCAATGCTATACCAAAGCACATGTAATAATCTAGCCTTACCTTGCTGACACTAGGACCACAGTCACATTCAAATGAGGTATCAATCAATGTTTTTCATGGAGGTAGAATGGATGGTAGCAGATATGTCGGTGGGTCCAAGAAAGTTTATGATCATCTGAAAGTTGATGAAATCACATTTAATATGTTAGACCATTTCTCTTACAAATTGGGCTATAAGGAGTATGTAGTTTACTATTGGAAACCAAGTGGCAAAGATTGGAAGTTGATACTTTGTGATTCAGATTTGCGGAATTTTGTTAAGTTTGCTAAAGATAACGGTTATGTTGATTTATGCTTTCACCCCATGGACCATATAGCAATGGTTAAAGTGGGCTGTGAGAAGGGGGTTGCCGAGATATTTTATTATCCTGATCACAATGATCATGTATTATCTACATTGGCTGCAGGTCGATAAGTGGGGGTTAATGATGATATATGCAAACAAGGTAGTGCAAGAAATGACAGAGGAAAAGTTCAGATACAACAATTTGATGATAAAAGTGGAGTTGGTCTCCTGGACAGTAACAAAAAGAAGAGAAAACACGTAGATGGTCAGCAATCTAGGGCTAGAGATAGTCAAAACAAAGTTGTGGTTGGACAAAACAATCCACGAAAACATGCTTTGGGATCTATTACAGTAAAGAGGAGCTGCAAAATGGTGGCTGAGAATCTGCAAAGGAGTTCACCTAGGAAAAAACTACAATTCAACAGCAACACAGGTAACAAAACCTTTTGATATATTTCATTTTAATTTATTTTATCATGTGGCTTTTCCAACAGCACTTTCTTGATTGCAGATAATTTGTTGGGTGGTGGTAGTGGTGTTGTAAAAAGTACAGCAGAAACTGGTCCCATGTCTTTGGAAGCAATTGGAAAAATGTCAAATGCGTGGCAACAATTTAAGCTGGTGTTAACCCCACAAGGTACACCTGGTATTGAATCACCAATGATGGACTTTGCAAAGATCGTGAGGGATGTTGCAGGTGAAGCACGTCAAACACATGTATTCATTTTTCCCTCTCATGAAACACGTCAAACACATATATCTTTTCTTTGATTCTTAAAATGCAGACAGAGCAGTGAGGTCAGTGTTTGCAAGCACCTGCAATGTAAGTTGTGTGCACTCATCCAAGCAACCTGTGCCTGTGACGAAGGAGACTCCAACATGCAGCACCTAGACAACGAAGATTGACAGTGCAGCACTTGCGAAGACTTCAAACAAGCATGATAAATATGCTGAAAATGTAGAAGGTGTTGCAGCTGTGGAAAAGATACTGAGAAGAAGCCCACAGAGAGGTGTTGGGGTAGGAAAAAAGAAGAAGAGGTAGTGCAAGGTTGGCTTCTCTCTTCATATCCTAAAATATGTCATTTCACAACTGGAGGTAACAGTGCAATTTTATGATTTTCATGTGTTTTCAAACAATGTCATTGCCTGTAGATGATGGAGCTCATGCATTACAGAAAGGAAAAGAGACCACTTATGATTATAACATGGAGGAATTGTTGGCAACTCTTGACCAAGTGTGTGCAGATATGACCTCAAATGTGTGCACTTTGGGATCCAAAGGAGCCAAAAATCTCAATGCCACATTCCATTTCGATGAACATAATTCAACAGATCTGTCGCCTGAAGCAAATTGTGGTGAGTTTAGTGTATTCGTAGACAAGAATGGAAAAACATCATACACACATATTATATTTATCATAACTAATCCCTACTTTGTCCACTCGCAGGTCACCTGAATAATGAGGGAGTGACAAATGTGCCTGCAAATATTGAAGGGCCTGGAGTTGTTGCAAACACCGAAGATGAAGCTGTTGTCAAAGCAACTAAACCACCTTGTAAAAGAAGAGTCAGACAAGTTGTACGGAAGGTTACCTCTATGAGTGATGTGGGGAGTGATAGCGAGGGATCATGCAGTGAAGACTTTGAAGATAGTGAGCTTGATATGAGCGAGGACGATGGTGATGACACGCTTCCTGACAACTTTGTGGATATTGGGTTTGATGATGTAGGGCCAGTAGAAACTATTCAACATAAAGATCAAGCAACTGAATCAGTGAAGGGGAGTGTAAGGAGGAGAAATATAGGGAAGAGACAACAATATGTAATCCCAGCCCGGGAGGATTTGTTACTGTCGGAAGATGAAGTTGCATGCACTGACGAAGTTTCAGATTCCTGTGATGGAGAATCCGATAAGAACTTAGGTTATTCCAGTGAGGATGAGAATGGAGACTGTGGACTGAAGAAGTTTCCAAAGTTTACCTTTCGGCCTGGATTGAATGACCCCAAATTCTGTGTTGGGATGTTGTTTGACACCAAACAGGACTTCAAGCAAGCAGTGGTTCTGACGCAGAGCTGGCCCATGAAGATATTCAAGAGGGTCCACGTAGGTCCAAGAGGCTGCAACAGAAGTCTCAAGGCAATCGAAGCTGATCGGGAAAAGTTCTGGGGTCGAAATGAAAAAACTAAAAAGTTGTGGGAGCGTCAAAATGGGCTCAAATTTGGCGGGTCGACCCGAGACGGCCCAAGGAACAATAGTCGCTGTGATCAAGGCCGTTCGGGGCCACCTGAATGAACTTTTGGGCCTTTTTCTGCTTTCTGTAATTTTTTAGAAACTTTTGGAGACTTTTAGTAATTTTTCATACTTTAGCTTTAGGGTTTATTTATTGCTGTTTTCCGTCAGTTTGTAGGCAGATTTGATGTTTTGAAACTTTGAAGTTTTCGTTCAATAATTCGGTTATCATAGTGTCTCAAGAATATTGTTGTTTTATTCTTGATGCGCCCCTTTTCTGTATTTAGGCTTTCGAGTGAAGTCGATTACAGTTAAAGGTTCTATCTTTTTCTCCCACCACAATTCCGTTTTGCGTCAATTGGTATCAGAGACAAGATCGCCAATGTCAGGAGTTGATCCATCCATTGCCAAGATTTTGGAGGAATTGTGCAGCAGCAGGGAAGAACGCGAACGGGATATGCAGCGACTTATTGAGTGTCAGGATCGCCAGGAGCAGCGACAAGACCAGCAGATGCAAATTCTTTAGCAGATGCTGTAGAGGAAGACATTCGCGAATCTGCCAGTGGAGCAGAATGCTGAGGCACTCGTCGGAGGACCAGCAGTAGGCGGCGGCGGAGGCGGCGAATGGTGCGGCTGCGACGGCAGCATAGGGAGAGGCGGCGGCCATGGGAATCCAGGGCCGGCGGCTAGGGTTGATCATATGCTGCGATGGGATTCCGGAATTCAACGTGAGATTCCGCAGTTTACCTGGAGTTTGGCGCCGGAAGAATTTTTGGATTGGTTGAGCACAGTGGATGAATTGTTTTCGTTGAGGAAAGTCCCTGAGGATAAGAAGGTAGGGCTGGTCGCTATCAGATTCAAAGACAGAGCCGTGGCATGGTGGCAGTTTTTTCGGTATCAGTGATATTTGGATAAGATGCCTATTTTGGCCAATTGGAACGAACTGAAGAGAGAGATGCGGCAGGAGTTTTTACCATTCAATTATCGTCAGACCTTGTTTCGAAATCTACAGAGTTTGACACAAGGGACGAAAAGTGTAGACGATTATACGCTGGAGTTTTACCGGTTGGTAGCCCGAAATCAACTCCGTGAGATGCAGGAGCAACTGGTAGCCCGCTATTTACATGGCCTCTGACCAGCCATCCAGGACGTCCTGCAAGTGCATTCTTTCAGTAACTTTACGGAAGTACAGACAAAGGTGAGAGTGGTGAAAGAGAGCTTGACGCGAGCTAGTAGCAGGGGAGTAACATTCGGCAGAGGGTACCCAACTCCTCCGTGGAATCAGACGGCAAACAGCCCAGCGTCATCTTCTTCGTCAAAGGTTTTCAATCTGCCTATTCCACAGGGACGAAATTCAGGGCAGTCGAGCCAGGGACCAGGGTCGCAGCAGATGCGACCATCGATTAACAAAGCAAATATCATCTGTCACCGGTGCCAGCAGAAGGGACATTATGCTTATGAATGTCCCTGGCTAAAGTCGCAGTTGTTGATCCAGGAAGGAAACACAGATGAGTACGTCGGAGAGTTCAAGTTCGAAGATGCATGGTAGAATTCTCGATTGGGTCGCAGTATACTTGTGTGATTTATTGTGATGTGGTGCCTATGGATGCTGCACACCTACTACTAGGGCAGCCATATAAGTATGACAACAAGGTGGTATATGACGGATTGACACACTGCTATACCATCAGCAGGAGGAGGTAAGAAGGTGGTATTGCAACCAATGCGGGATTCTTTTGCAGAAGGAAAGAAGGCTATTATTTTTGTGCCCCGGAAGGAGTTTGAGGCCGAGGTTGGTGAAGCGGAGGTTTGTTTCGCATTGATTTCAACCACAGTGGCAGGATTACTGTAGCAAAAAGAAGACGTGAAAATTTCGGAAAGGGTGAAAGAAGTCCTGATGGAGTTCGATGACTTACTAAAAGAGGAGTTGCCGCCAGGACTACCCCCAATGCGTGATATTCAGCACTAGATTGATTTGGTTCCGGGACCTATCCTACCAAACAAGGCGCATTACCTCCTATCTCCGCAACAGCATGAAGAATTGATGGGCCAAGTGAATGAGTTGCTTGATAAGGGCTACATCCTAAAGAGTGTCAGTCCTTGCGCCGTACCAGCTTTGTTGGTGCCAAAGAAGGACGGAAGTTGGAGGATGTGCGTAGACAGCCGTGCGATAAATCGAATCACCATCAAGTTTCGTTTTCCAATTCCGAGACTTGATGACATGCTGGATCAACTTAGTGGGGTGACGGTGTTTTCGAAAATTGACTTGAAGAGCGGATATCATCAGATAAGGATCAAGCCGGGAGACGAATGGAAGACGGCTTTCAAAACAGCAGACGGATTATTTGAGTGGACGGTGATGCCATTTTGACTCTCCAATGCACCAAGCACGTTCATGAGGGTCATGAATCAGGTACTTCGGCCTTTCTTAAATAGCTTTGTCGTAGTTTATTTTGATGATATACTGTGTATAGTCGGACAAATAATGATCATATACAACAGTTACGCTTAATTCTAACAACTCTGAGAGAGCATAGTTTATTTGCAAATCACAAGAAGTGTGTGTGGATGACAGATAACCTTGTATTTCTGGGGGTTCATGGTTTCAGCCAAGGGGATATTTCCTAAAGAGTCTAAGGTTCAAGCAGTCCGAGAATGGCTGCAACCACGGAGTGTTCCAGAGGTCAGATCATTTCACGGTTTGGCTAGCTTTTACAGGCGATTCATTAAGAATTTCAGTGTATTTATGGCCCCATTGACGGACCTCTACAACGCCAAGGAGTTTATGTGGACTAAAGAGGCTCAGTGAGCATTTGAGGAGATCAAGGACAAGTTGACCAGTGCAGTTGTCTTAGCTTGGCCAGATTTCGGGAAGATTTTTGAGGTAGATTGCGATGCCTCCAAAGTCGGGATTGGAGGGGTTTTGAGTCAGGAAGGAAGGCCCGTAGCGTTCTTTGGGGAGAAGTTAGGTGGTGCGAAGTTGAATTATTCGGTTTATGATATCGAGTTTTACGCCATTGTTTGAGCACTTCAACATTGGCGACATTACCTCATTCAGCGGGAGTTCGTATTATATTCAGACCATCAGGCGTTAAAGTTCCTTCAAGGACAGCACAAGCTTCATGAACGACATGCCAAATGGATCACCATGTTGCAGGAATTCACCTTTACCCTTAAGCACAAGTCGGGAGTCATGAACAAAGTGGCAGATGCATTGAGTCGGCGACATGCGCTGCTGAAGATGATGAAGATTGTCACTTTAGGTTTCGAGATCCTGCGGGAGGACTTGCGGAATGATACTGATTTTGGACAGGTGGTGCGAGATGTTGAGCAGCAACTTCGAAGTGATTTTGTACTTCATGAGGGATATCTTTTCGACGTAACTCTTTGTGCATTCCTGATACTTCTCTTAGATTATTGATTGTCCAGGAACTGCATGCTCAAGGGCATTTTGGGAAAGATAAGACAGCTGGTTTGGTCAAGGAGTGTTTTTATTGGCCTGGAATTGATAAATACGTTCAGGATTATGTGTAGAGATGCCGGATCTGTCAGGTATCTAAGGGCAGCAGCAGCAATCAGGGCTTATACACTCCATTGCCAATTCCGGATGAGCCTTGGACG
>JAOXNR010047329.1:0-18512 GCA_028571225.1 Parsonsia alboflavescens | reverse complement strand
CAAATTCCTATCCTTTAAATAGATCTATTTCTCGTAGCGAGAAATAAAATCCCCAATCTAATCAATTAAACTTACGTGGTAGCAAACTATAAATTTAATCAACTAAATTGCATAAGCATGGAGGCATCACCAATGTCAAATCACATAAACAAAGTAGCTTTAATTCATGCAATTCTCTATTGTCAAATAAAGTTGTTAGCCAAACCTAATTCAAACAATAGTTGCTACCTATTGGATTTATCAATTTTAGCAATAATATTTAAACCCTAGCAATATAATCATGCAAATTAATCTAGGTGATCAAGCTAAATTAATTAAAATAATTAATAAGATGGAAACAAGAATTGCACAAATACTTAATAATAAAGATCAAATCTTTAATAGAAAAACAAATCAAATCTCATAACTCCATAACAAAATAACCTACTTCATATTCTTGTTAACAAAAGACGACTATTCACAGGACATGATAAAAACCTAAAAATACATAAGAAAAGAGGAAGAGAAAATCTGCCCTTTGTCTTCGGAAATCCTCGGAAGATCTATCCTGAGTTGTGCTGTATCTTCTCTCCATCTAAGACTAAGACAAAGGGCCTATTTATAGGAGTGAAATACTCCTTACAAATAAGTAGTTACCTAAAAGGATTCTAATAATAAAATAGAAACTTATTACAAAACAAAGTAGTTCATGAATAAATAATCGAATCCTAATAAAATTGAAAGTCTTTGATACAGCCCACGATCAACAAACTTGGTCAACTTGTAGTCCCCAACTCTAATCCGATGAACACTAAAAACGGTGAACAGTGCGCCGGAACAACAATTTCGTAAAATCTTGAGCGTTTTTCAACCAAATATTCCTGCAGACAAAAATCAAGCATAGGGAATTAAAAAATATCTAAAATAACATAATTAATCTAAATTACATAAGATAATTGCATAAAAAAGAGCATAAAACTTCGCATAATTATGCGTAAATCAATGCCTCAACATTTCACTTCAACTTAAATTGTTCTAATCCCAAAGGTTGATAATCTAGCAACTTTTGTAGACTTCATACCTATTAGTCTGTACAATTTTTCATCCAAGGTAATTGAGAAGGTAAGTTCTCTTCGACTAGCTAAGTTACTTCCCCATTTGATTTGTCTGAATCAAGGGGGTTTTGTGAAGGGAAGGAACATATCTGATAATATCCTTCTAGCTTCTGAGTTGGTGCATTCTTTGAACAAGAAGTGTGTTGGGGGGAATATGATCTTGAAATTAGACATGTTAAAGGCTTTCAATAGAATGAAATGGTCTTTTCTGTTGGAGGCATTAAAGAAGTTTGGATTTGGTAGTCAATTTTTAAACCTCATAAACAATTGCTTGGCTTTCAATAAGTTCTCTGTCAACATTAATGGAAAGTTGTGTGGATTTTTTTCCCTCAACAAGAGGAGTTCGTCAAGGGGATCCTTCATCTCCTACTTTATTCATATTAGCTACGGAGGTGCTATCAAGGTGACTAAATAAACTTTCGTATGATGGAGAAATTGGAGATTTTATTACTGAGCATATAAGTCTTTCCGTTTCACATTTGAGTTTCGCAGATGACAAAATAATCTTCACAAGGGTGTTGAAACGAGGGCTTAGTAGGTTGATAGAGTTTATAGAACTTTATCAGGACTGTTCAGGCCAGAAGGTTAATTTCCACAAGAGTTCCATGTACCTTTCTTCCCACATTACTCAATAGAGGTGACTTATGCTAAAGGAAATCACAGGATGTGTCGTACAACAATTGCCGATGGTTTCCGATATTTCCAGGAAGATCCAAGATTTCATATTATGAGCCTTTTGTTGGTAAGGTTAAGGCTCGCATTAATGGATGTTAGAGGAAGTATTTGTCTCCATGTGGAAGCTTGATCTTGATCAAGCACGTGCTTTCTGCGATGTCTATCTATTTGTTGGCTAACACAAACCCTCCACAACAAGTCATCCGACAGCTGGAGCAGCAATTTGCTTATTTTTTCTGGGGGCATTCAGACTTTGGCAACAATAGACACTAGTGTACATGGAATAATATCACTCGGCCATATGCCAAAGGAGGGCTGGAGGTTCGTTTGCTTAATAGGGCAGTTAAAGCATATGGAATTAAATTGTGGTGGAAGTTTCGATCATTTGATTTTCTGTGGGCTCGTTACTTAAAAATGAAGTATGGATTTCATCCAAGTGTAGATCTTGTTGAAGGAGGTTCTTGGGTTTGGACATGATTGCAACAGTCAGTGAGTTAGGTAGAACAATTTATCTCTCTTGACAACATTCAAGGTGCTGAAGTTTATACATGCGAATCTATCTTCAACAATTTGATTTAATGTTTCTGAATGTATTTCAACCTTGGAGGAGGAAGAGCGAGGTGATTATACAACAGAAAATTTCTTCCACTCAAAGATACCATTATCATGGTCTATTTTCATGTGAAAGCTGAGTAACAGCTTCTTGGAAACTAATGATGTCAAAGCTCGGCTAGGATTCCATTAGGCCTCGAGATGTCACTGTGAAGAATTTGGAGAAATGATAGCACATCTTTTTGGTAGCTCTTCGATAGCAGTGGCAGTTTAGATGCATTATAGCATGGCATTCGGAACTGATAGGCGGCCATTCGAGTTGGTGGAAAGGCTTCAAAACTAGAGGTTACAGACAAGAAGGTTGGGGTTGTTGGCAAAACTTCTTCCGTTGCTCATTTGTTACGAAATTTGGGTGGCTCGATGTGCTTCTTTTCACTTCGAAGAGACCAGCAGTAGTAGGAAGGTCATTAATAAGATAAACTGGCAGCTATATCACATCAAAATGACATATCCTTTGCCCATTTTAGATAGTTCATTTCATAAGCTTCTACTTTAAGTATGTGTTCGAAGGTGGTCTCTACCAATTCCTTAGTGTTGTAATGTGTTTTAAGCCCCTCTATACTTTCAATCTTAATAAACAAGTAGGGGTCTGCCTTACCCCCCCATCTTTAGCCGATTTATTTAAATATATATATATATATATATATATATATATAAATATCTATGGATCTAGTTTAAACTGGTCCAGAATTTTGTATATCATAGTTGGACCCTATGAAACAATACTAATTGGGTTCGGGCAGGATCCGAGTTTGAATATGAAAATAAAGTATCAAGCCTCATTTAAACAGGTTTGGTACGGAATAGGATTCTGGTATACCTGATCCATTTATAGCCCTAGATGTATGTATTAAATAGCTAAATGTAAATTCAATAAGTATATGAATAGATAAAAATAAAGTTTTTGAGTAATTTGAATTAAATGAAAATTTTAAACTAAAATTTACTGTGTATAGTGATGGAATTATGGGCTACCAAGATAGGAATAACCGTTAAAGAGCAGTTAATTAAAAGAGCCCTTAGTGGGAACAAGTGCTAAAAAGCAGTTATTTAAAAGAGGGTATAACTCTTCTTCTATTAACGATGTTTGATAGAGAAAAAACAAAAACGAAGAACTGCATTAACTCTATCGATCATCTCATCGACGTTGATTCTCAGTAGATTGCAAAAGGGGCTTATAATCCGTGACTAACAACGTATGTTCATAATTTTGATATACTTTTTGATCGGTGATTCAACTTGATCTCGGGCATGTTTTTCACATATTATCGAAATTCATTTCTATATCTTAGAGGATTTAGTATCCTTTATCGGTATCGGAGCATGTGTTATTGATTCCCGATCATTTGTTCCTAGTTGCTGCCCGTTTTTACTATTTTCGTGTATACTGTTCAAGTAAGGCCATAAATAGATATATTTTGTTTTTATGTTAAGTTTTGATTCTAGAAATTTTAAAGTAGAATAATGGGATAATGGGACCATTAGATTATGAGTAATCCTCTATTATTCTACATTTGTTGTAGGAATAATGGGACAAAGGATGCGCTATTCTGTATTTCCAAGAATGGATTAAGAAAGATTGGTTCTTTCAACCTTGATGAATGGGTCTTTGCTTAAATTGAATACACATTGACAGAAATCTAAATGCTTTCCGAGGAATCCTATTTAGGGGTCAAAGATGAAATTGTCTAAAGAATTGATTGTGTCATTCCTTATTTATTAGAAGCTTATGAAAACCTGATGTTGCTTCTTTTCATTGTTGTTAGCTCTTTATGTAAATATTCCCTTGGTAGTATTCATTGTTGTTGAATTATCTTATGTATATTGTTGTGATACATTTAATTATTATTGTTTATGTCATAATTCTATTTAATTGTGCCTTATAAGCGTAATGAATAGTGGGGAGTTCTAAAGGGTTAGTAACTTTAAGAGCAATTTTACTAAACAAATTATATTAATGATAATTTCTAGAGGGGATTTCAGATGATGATTGGGAACTTAGTGAACTTTCGAATTTGAAACCAGAAGTGAAATTATTTATTAACCAAATTAGTTTATGTAAAATAGATGCATGAATGATGGGCATTAATGAATTGTGCTTGTGCATCTGATTTGTTTAGAACAAATGGCTTCAGCTTCTAAGAACATTGTGGCTGAATTGAATAAAGGAGAGAAGCTTAACTGTGACAATTATGAGATTTGGCATATGAAAATCCAATATGTACTGGAAGAGCAAGAGGTTCTTGAAGCTTTTAACCTTGTTATGAAATTGCCTGAAGTTGGAACCACTGCACAACATAAAAGGGATAAGGATGCATTTGCTGCATGGAAAAGAAGAACTCACTGGCTTGTATCACATTGCTGAGTAGCATGGAAAATGATGTCATGTGAGAGTTCAAGCGTTTTGAAAATGCCAAAGTGATGTGGGACGCACTGGCAACAAAGTTTGGTCATACTTATTATCAGGTGTACAAGAAGCCTTCTCATGGTCAGTCCATGAAACAACCCTTGAGAAAACTGTTAAACATGATCAATAAGCTGAAGAATGCTGGCCATATTTTGATTGACAAACAACAAGTGCAAGTAGTGATCCATTCCTTGCCTTAGAGTTGGGAGCATATGAAGTTGCACCTGACACACAATGAGAACATCAAATCCTTTGAGGATGCAACGCACCACCTAGAGCTTGAGGAGGACCGCCTCCTGGCGGACAAGCCAGTAATTGATATTTACTATATAGGTTCTAGTTGGCATTGGGCTTCGGGCTCTGAGCGCAAACATCCTGATTTGTTCAGAAGGTGGAAAGGCAAGAGAGTATGTTCTTCAAGGAAGAAAACAAGAGTTGACCAGAGTAAAAAAGGAAAGAAATGCCATTTTGCTAGCACTTGTCCTGAGTCAAAGAAGATTCAGGAGCTACAGACCCTATAGTGAAGGAAAAATAAGCCTTCGTAGATTTCCGACGAGTTCCAACGGGAACTAAGTGGATTTATGTAGGGAACAACTTTAGAGCTGAAGTTAGAGGAATTGGCACTTGCTAGTTAATAATGCATGGTGGACGCACTTTGTTCCTATGTGATGTATTATACGCTTCGGAAATCCGTCGAAATTTAGTGTCTATTTTAGGGTTAGATCAAGTTAGTTTTAATTTGAATTTCCATAACAATAGTGTGGACTTGTATTTAGGCACAAGTTATTATGGTTGTGGTCATTTTCTATATGGCTTTATTGTATTGGACATTGATTCTTTTAATGTCAATGTTTGTTATTCCCACTTCACGTCTTCTACTTCTTGTGATAATGATGTGAATATATGGCATGCTGGACTTGGTCATATAGGCCAACAAAGAATGCATAAATAGGCCAAAGAGGGCTTATTGGGCAATATTGAACAAGTTGATTTACCTACTTGCGAGTATTGTCTGGCGAGAAAACAACAAGAAAATCATTTGAAAAAGGTGCAAGAGCTTAATTTCCTTTGCAGTTAATCCATTTTGACATTTGTGATCCAATGAATTTGAGAGCAAGACATGGGGCTATTTATTTCCTCACATTTATTGATGATTATATTCGATTCGAATATATCCATTTGATTTCTCATAAGTTTGAGGCTCTTAGTTGCTTCAAGAAATTTATGAGCTTAGTAGAAAATCAATTAGATAAGAAAATAAAAGTATTGAGATCTGATCGAGGTCGAGAATAGCTATCTGATAAGTTCAGAAAGTTGTGTGATGAAAAAGAAATAGAAAGACAGTTGTCTATTCCTTATGCTCCCCAACAAAATGGTGTTGCGGAAAAGAGAAACAGAATCCTTTTGGAAATGGTTAGGTCCATGATGACGCAGGTTAACTTACCTATCACCTTTTGGGGTGATGCTTTGTTAACTACTACATATGTACTTAATATTGTAACTTCTAAATCAGTTACTTCCACTCCTTATGAGTTATGGACAAGTAGAAAACCCAATTTCAGTTTTCTGAAACCTTGGGGTTTTGCCGCTTATGCTCATGAATCTTCTCATAAGTATTCGAAATCAGGTCCTAGAGGTAAGAAAAGTATCTTTATAAGGTATTTGGAAACCTCAAAAGGATATGTGTTTATAGGTGAGCAAGAAAGTGGGAGTATAACTGAATTTGAATTATGGGATGTCATATTCTTAGAGAATGAGTATCCTAAGAAGGACAAAATAGGTGAAGATTGTTTCCTATTTGAAACCTTGGATAAGGATGATGGGACCATTAATATTTTTCCAAGTAGAAGCAATGTGAGAACTGGGGAATTAGTTTCGAACCAGTCTCAATTGGAACCACTTGATAAGACAATGCCATCATCATCTAATCCTAGTGGGAGGATGATATGTTGAGGGTTCAGTCCCCAATATGACGAACGAATCGTAAAAGTGTTCCCCGTCGACATTTTGACAATGAAGGGGAGGCTTTTATAGTTGCTCCAGAAGAAAATGATGCGCCAAGAAATGTATATAAGGCTCTAAATTGCCCTGATAAAGAAAAGTGGATGTGCACAATGACAAAGAAATGGAGTCAATAAAGTCAAACCATGTTTGGGAACTGGTTGATCTTCCAAAAGGATGCAAAATCATTGGGAACAAATGGGTTCTCAAAATAAAGCGTGAAGCTGATATCACAATAGAAAGATATAAAGCTCGCCTTGTGGCAAAAAGGTATAATCAACAAAAAGGAGTTGATTATGAGGAAACGTTTTCTCTTGTTGTGAAATTTACCTCAATTTGCCTTATTCTGGCAATAGTGGAAAGTATGGATCTTGAACTACATCAAATGGATATAAAGACTGCTTTTCTGAATGGAAAATTAGAAGGAGAAATTTATATGAAACAACCTGATGGGTTCATTTTAGAAGGCCAGGAACAAAAAGTATGTCGACTTTTAAGATTGATATATGGCCTTAAGCAGGTATTGAGATAATGGTATATACGTTTTCACAATGCCATAATGGCATACGACTTTACAGTGATTGATGAGGATCATTGCATATATATCGAAAGATCCAAAGATCAATTTGTGATCATATCATTATATGTTGATGATATACTGATTGCCGGAAGCAATATGGAGTTTGTTAATAATGTTAAGAGTTGGTTATCATGGAGTTTGTTAATAATGTTAAGAGTTGGTTATCATGGAGTTTGTTAATAATGTTAAGAGTTGGTTATCTTCCAACATTAAGATGAAAGGCATGGGTGAGGCTGCATATATTCTTGGAGTTGAGATTTTTAGAGATCATTCAAGAAGGATATTGTCTCTTTCGCAAGAAACATATATAAACAAGTGCTTGAACGATTTCGTATGCAAGACTGTAAACCTATAGATACTCTTATTGCAAAAGGTGAAGATTGAGCCATAGACTGTGTCCTAAGACTCCTCAAGATAAGGAGCAAATGCAACGTATTCCTTATGCTAGTGCTGTTAGAAGTCTAATGTATGCTATGATATGTAAAAGACCTGACATATGTTTTGCAGTTGGAATGATAAGTAGATACCAATCCAATCCAGGTCAAGCACATTGGGCAGTCATTAAAAGCATACTGAGGTTTTAAGGGGACTGCTGATTATGTGTTGAGTTATCAAGGCAAGGATCTGCTGCTTGAAGGTTATTCTGATGCTGATTGGGGAGGAGATTCAGATGAAAGGAAATCTACCTCTGGATTTGCTTACTTACTGAATAATGGCTCTATATCTTGGAGTAGTAAGAAGCAAACATGTATAGCCTTGTCCACGATGGAAGCCGAGTTCGTGGCATTATCAGTAGCTATACTATGTTACCCTTCCATTCTGCAAGAACTCCGAATCATTCTCTTGAAGCTCATCCTCTTAATCATTAATGATCC
Source organism: Parsonsia alboflavescens (assembly GCA_028571225.1). Lineage (NCBI taxonomy): Eukaryota > Viridiplantae > Streptophyta > Magnoliopsida > Gentianales > Apocynaceae > Parsonsia > Parsonsia alboflavescens. The sequence goes on along the minus strand of JAOXNR010047329.1, from coordinate 10,268 downwards.
GCTTACCCCGAAATGACCTGGCCCAATAGGGAAATCCCAATGAATTGGCCTTTTGATTTGATGGTATTGAAAGGCCCAAGGGCGCCATATTCTCGGATCCCAAACTATGTGATTGAATAAATCCTCCTCTATCTGTTGAGGGTCAAGGGCTCCTTCTCCCTCCCCCTTTTCAAACTCCGATTCGTATTTTTCATAGAGAAATCTGTGATCAAGGATAGAATAAGATCCGCTTTAAGAGATTCCTCGGTTCGGGCCGAAGAAGCAATGTCACTCGATCATTATCAAATTGACAGCAATCTTTTTCTGTCCATGAAGATCCCACCAGAGCGCCATCTACTTCTAATAGGCCATGAACTAGATCCGAATCATTCTTAACGAGTCCCTAAGAAGTGATCCCATTTTTTTCATCGAGTCCGGGTAGAGACCAAAGGTCTTGAGCGACCGATCCGGCAGAACAATGCAAAAGATAAAGAAGTATCGTTAATTTCTTCATGCTCGTTCCCAGTTCGAAGTACCATTTGTACAAATAAGAATCCCCTCCGTTACACTATTTCTTCTTCATATAGATAGATATCCTCCTGGAATTCCTTCCAGAACCTGTTGTATAATTTTTATGGATTCTGCCATTTCACCAATTCATGCTAAATAACGAGCTAATGAATCCCCTTCTTTTTGCCATTGAACTTTCCAATAAAATTCATCGAAACACTCGTAATGATCAACTTTATGAAGATCCCATTAGATTCTGGAAGCCCGTAGCATTGGTCTCGATAAACCCCAAGTTAGTGCTTCTTCTTCGCGAATAATGCCCATGCCTTCAACTCATTCTAAAAAATAGGATTAATTGTAATGAGCATTTTATATTTAGCAACCCCCGTTAAAAAGTAATTACAAAAATCCAAACATTTATCTATCCAGCCAAAAGGTAGATCAGCAGCTACTCCTCCGATACGAAAATAATTATGCATCATTCACATACCAGTACCAGCTTCGAATAGGTCATATATCAATTCCCTTTCTCGAAAAATATAGAAGAAGGGGGTATGTGCACCAATATCTGCTATAAAAGGGCCAAGCCATAACAAATGGGAAGCTATACTACTCAACTCCAACATAATGACTTTGATATAACTAGCTCTTTTAGGTGCTTGAATATTTCCTAATTGTTCGGGCGCATTTACAATTATTGCTTCTGTGAACATAGTAGCTAAATAATCCCAACGTGTTACATAGGGCAAATATTGTATAATTGTTCTATTTTCCGCAATTTTCTCCATCCCCCTGTGTAAATAACCTAATATAGGTTCACAGTCAATAACATCTTCACCATCTAGAGTAACGATGAGTCGAAGAACACCATGCATTGATGGGTGGTGGGGCCCCATATTGACTATCATAAGGTCTTGTCTTGTAGCTGGTAGAGTCATAAGTTTTTTTTACCCATTCATTCTTCCATGAATTGGTGAAAGTGAAAAGAAGTTTATCCAAATACCAAATAAAAAATCAAATAAGGGAAGAGTAGTTAAAATGATTCTTCCAATTGACGAGTTTTTGTCTCTCGAATATTCTACTGACCAATTATTTCTTTATAACGTACTCTATTTTCTTTTTCTTGCCAAATATGCCAACAGCCGTTGACATTTTCCTAAAATTTTTCGCAAACCTCTCTAAGATAAATAGTCTTTTTTGTGAACTTCCAAATGTGAAGTAAGTCTCCATATCTTATTGGTAAAACTGAATACTTGAAATTCAACCGACCCCCCTTCTTTCTTTTTCTGAAATAACCAAAATGAATGCATTTTTTTACCATAAATTCCCTCTTCCGCTTGTATAGATATGGATTTTACCGATGAGTAATAATAATGCTAGTAATTTTAATGTCTTATTTACATATACAATAATCATAATTTCTTTCTAATCTGAATTTCTTTATGAACTCCTAATTTTATCAACTCATTAGTACAATTCATATATTCTAGATAGATTCAGAATTTGATTGAATAGATGTATCTAGGGGTAATTCACTTTAGAAAGAAGCGATTATTCGTTAGATACGCATGTTGTGTTATTTCACCATTGAATTAAAAAAGACCTAAAGTTAGGGATTTATCAATAGGTAATGTTGCACCAATACCCAACCAAAGGGTGACCGTGATACCAATGAAAAAGATGGTTGTCGCTACCGGATGACGAAATGGATTTTGAAATTTATTAACATTTTCCAAAAGGGTACCGTTCATAATCCTGCGGGTTTTTTTTTTACTATTATTTCTATGAATTACTAGAATTACTATATAGAAATAGAATATATTCCCCATATATTTCTTGTTATCAACCTAATTAAATCAAGACTTTAGTGAGAGTATTCTAGTAAGAATATTCAGAATATTCTATATGAATAATGTGTCAATTTTCAGTAACGCCTTTCTATTTTTATCTTCATAGAAAAAAAATGCATTAGTAAATTTATTAAATTCAATAAATCAGAAAAAATTCATTAAAAAATGAAAACAAAATGGTTTTTTAGGGTAGAACTTTCTAATTACAACAGTTCAATTTGAGGAGAACAGAAAATACACGAAAAAGCCCAAGGTGCTAAGACCCTAAACTAAAATAATGAACTTTCAAACCCCTATTATTGTATTTATTGTATTATTTTGAATTTGAATTTTTTTTGAGTAATTAAAATTTTTTCTGAATTACAGTATTGAAGATCAAGAAATATGCTCCATGGAAAAGGAGAGAATACTATAATATGTATTTCATATTACTTAATGCATAAAAAGACCAAAAGAGTTGGCAAAAGTTTTGATCTCAACTTTTATTGTCGTGTGAGACTCTTGAGGATAAGTATCCTCATGACTCTTTCTCATTCTCAAAATTTCTATTCAATGTTGCTATTTTAGAATGTTACCAAAAGATCACGAACAATTCGGTCTAACAGAGTATTTCTAGAAAAGCAAATTGAACTGAAATGGAGAGGTTTAAGGAAAGAGGAAGATCAATTCAATGATAATGTCATATTTTGAGTTTGTATTCACAAGTCGACCAATTATGATTTTGAGTTTTATCATAATTGTGAATACAATAAATTATACGTTTAGAGATCAAGAGAAAGAAAAATGTGACTGGTTGATCTAGGGACTGCATACTGATTCTACTTTGAATGATTATGTCCAATTTGAGGTGTTATATATTCCTAACAGATGTATAACATCGAGCGCTTATGCATGCTGGTCGCATGAATTATTTGCCAATATGAACATTCCAAAAGAAAGGGAATCTTGTTTAACCCATCATGGACGAGTGCAAGATGATGGAATTATGGGCCATTAAGATGGGACTAACTACTAAAGAGCAGTTAATTAAAAGAGCCCTTAGTGGAAACAACTACTAAAGAGCAGTTATTTAAAATAGGATATAACTCTTCTCCTATTAACAATGTTTTGACAGAGGAAAAAACAAAAACAAAGAATTGCAAATTATCGGAATTCGTTTTTATATCTTAATAGATTTAGTATCCTTTATATATAAACAAATAAAAACAAAATTTCTGAGTTTTATGAATTAGATGCAAAGTTTCTATATATTTGGATTTAAATGTAAATCAACATAAATGTAAATAGTTGATGCGTATAAAGAGTTATTTTTTCTAAAATTTTTTACTATTGCTTTGTTTTTTTTTTTTTTAAAAACTTTCATTATATTAATATTAACAACACATACTACAACTTTTTTTTTTCTAAAATTAGCCATTTTTTCTAAATTGGATAAAAAAATTATTATATATTGTTGCCACTACATCTCCAGCTTGTTACAGTGTATTTTTTCCGAGTTTAAAATCAAATCAAATCACTAAAAAAAAACAAAAACTCATTTGGACTCTTTTCTTATCGACGACAAAACATGCAGCGACAGAAATCAAACTTGAACGGAAATTATCCTTATGGGTTTGAATCTCATTACTGGTCCACAAATTTGCATGGCCTAACAAGTCCTTTCAACTCACGTGTGAAGCCCAGGAGAAACGTCAACGTGACAATGAGAGGAATCAGAATAGACAAACAATTAAAGTTTTTTTTTTTTTTGAACCTCAAACAGTAAGGATGTGATTCATAGTTTCTCAATTACTTCCATTATATTTGAAACTCATAACCTTTTAATTTCAGATATTACTGTTTATTTAACAATTAGTGGGTTATTTCTTAGTATTTCTTTACTATTTTGCAAATCTTGAAAACTATTAGAGTAAATTGAAACCATTTTTCTTGACTTTTGCATCCGAAAATGTTAGTGTAAAATTTACTTGTTAATATTGGCTTCTTATCATCTTCTCAAAGTTTTGTCTACTTTCATACCACAAAATAATCAAATAAAAGTCAAATATTCAAAATTTGGCACATTCATCCTTTGACATATTCAATTTGCTCATCTATTCTACTATACTTTTCTTTTGTGTGTAAGTGAGTAATTCTAATGTATTATTTATATGGGAATGGGATAGCCCCAAGCACACAATATGTATTGGATCACATGATCTTAAAAGAAATTTTGGTCAAAAAATTTTGGAAGGTCACGAAGCACCATGGAGAATAGAAGTGTGTCTCAATGACAAGAAACAGAGTTGCGTTGAAACAACAACTAGTGATGAGTTTTTCTGTTACTTAAAATTACTTGCTTTTCTTATGGCATACGTTTTCTTAAGATAAAATATTGCTCATTAATTGCAATTTCAGACGTCTTTTGAAACTTTTTTATCTAACAAAAAATATTACCTTTAACTTTTTTTTTTCTCTTTTAGCAGGATTCGAACGCGGGACCTATACTTTGTAAACTCACCACTCCTCCCATTGGGATGTCCCTAAAAAGACTATATAACTCTTAACTTACTTTCTAGATTTTGCAAATCCAGAACATGCAATGCTTAAGTACAAGGATAGATTTGATTTGAATAATGTTACCCCTCCATCCGAAATTAAATGTCCATATTTTTATTTTAAGTTGTTAAAAAATAAATAATTCATTTAATAAATTAGTTAAAATTTTTTTATTAAATTTATATTGTTTAGTGTAAAATGAATTAAATAACTCATTTTCTTAAAATTTGTATTAGTCAAAATATAATATTCAATTTTAGATAGAAGGAGTATAAATTATGGGACATTTCTAACTAAAGTAAAACAAACCACACAAATTTTTGCTGCTGCATTTGAATGACTATTTTAAGGATGAAGGAACTTGTGCTTTTTTCTTTGAGCCATTTTTTGAAAAACAATACTCCATTTGTTGCTATTATTAGTTAATAGTTTTCATTTTGTTACAATTAAAGTAATATTTTTTTCCACTATAATATCCCTATTTATGATTCTAATCAAACTAACAGTAGTAGCTAGAGAGAAGAGAGGGAGTGCAGGATAATGTGGTAAAAAATTAGTAAAAATACTTAATAAACTATGGATAATGACTTACATTTAATTAGTGATAAGAAAAATTAGTCTAAATAACTTATAAATAGTGATTGATTTAGTAATAATTTTTAATTAGTTATTCCACTACTCATGATTACCATATCTAACACTCACGAGTAGCATCTCAATGATAACTATTGTTTTAGTAGTGAGAAAAACAAAACTTGCTTGATGATGCTATTTATCTTCTAGTGTTCTCATTGGATTTGTCTCCCTTCCCATGATCTCCTCTTTCTGGCATCATTTCAATCTTCAAATACATTATTTCCATTCAGCCAAAATAGTTTTTGCATTAGTTTCTTTGGAAAACTTATTATAGTTTTGACTTTTAAATCGAAGAGTTCAAGATCTTCTATGTACCCCTCTTCTATATCACCAATAAAAAATGTACAAGTATCCTTAAAAAGATTAAGTAATTTTAGGGTTTAGTTTATAAAAAATATCTGCAAAAAATAATAAAAAACAAGTATCCCTTTTTTGTTGATTGGATAGAAGATGGAGTAAAAGATTCAAAGTTAAACTAAAGCATTATTATTATTGGACTCTTCGGTTATTATTATTATTGATGGGTAAAATGGGAACGATCCGGATAAGTCAATGGAAACGGGCAGGACTCGGACCAAAGTCAACCCAAATGGGCCAAAGGCTCCATGCTTTCAATACCTAAAAATTAGACTTATGAAGTCAACGAGGAAAGGTAGGCAGCGATCTGCTATCATCGACCTCCCAGGTCATCGATTTAGAGGATATTGACCTCCTAAATGAGCTCGAGAGAGGTACAACCAGAACTCAGCCCTTGACCTGGTTACTCCCAACTCGTCTCATAAGTCTTCCATCCAACGACCAATGGTGCGCGACTCCTAATCACTCCCATGAGGCAAGGATCACTCGATGAGACCTCACTAGAAGAGATGTTCGAGACATTGAACATCCACGGGGAGGTCGTGAAGTTGGCCCGAAGGTCGGTTAGTGAGCTCTCAACAGAGACGTGAATGACAAGATCTCTAATCCCAAGGAAACTCCATGATTCTAGGAGCAGATGGCGGGATTCAACAGAATCCCATGGTTATCCTAATGGCATACAGTTACGTAATGCAGAGTTTCAATCCAGGAGGTAATGCACTTTCTTTTTTCACTACTTAATCAAAAACAGACAGAGGACTAAGGGAGAATGATAGTTTTCTGGGAACAGTCTTTACCTTCAATTATCTCTCAGAATACTACTTAGGTATCGGATCTCTTTCTCGGGCTACAGCCCCCTCCGGTGATCATTTCTCTCATTTCCTCAAGCTATTGACCACGAAGCTCTATCAAGAACTGTGGGGTGACCTGGTGCTCACTTTTGAGCCCTATCACCTCTGGCACCGTCTGTGGGGAGCTGAAGCAAAAAGCTTAAAATTTTTCTCCCATAAAACCAAACAAAAACAATCCTGATGGCTCAGTCTTAGCCTTCACATGTCCAGCTGCCATGCCATGGCAGATTGCCTACTAGAACATGATTGCGAATCTGTGAAACAGTGCCAGAAGCACCAACACCGGCATAGGCCCCCTTAAATAATAATTCGGGACCAAGCACTCAAGAAGACCACCAATGCCGAACATAGTTTGGTCCATCCCAAAGGGGTCCAACCAGCCTTCTGTTGATGTAAGAAAGGCCGGTGTAGGGATTCCCAGATTCCACTGCCAATGACAACAGTCCCAGGCAGCCCAGGCCGTAGAGATCTGGGAGGACTCAGATATCGATGCTGGTCGACCTCATAGAACAAATGGTGATAGCCCTAGAAAAGGTGTCCAACAGACAAGATTTTACGGCCCGAAGAAGTTCACGATCACCCCGAGGCCAGACAGAACAAGCACAGCCCAGCCAGCCTCCACCCTCAGGATAAGGAATCACTCTCAACCTCAAGATACACTCCGGGAAATAGGTCGACAGCAAGAAAGGCCACAGAGTTGAGCAACCCAGCCAGTTACCGACCTTAGAGAAACCCTGAACCATGAAAGGGGTTACGACCTAAGAGACAGGCTTAACCAAGTAGCCATGTCACGCAGTCAAGGACAGGATGCCGTTCTTGAGAGCTTGCTATGAACTCCTTTTGGAGCAAGGATGCCTCCTCGAGGTAGCTTGATCGAAATAACAGGCGGAAACACTCTAGGGGTAGCCCCCAATCCACTGAGAAGAGCTGCTCCCCCTGCTAATCATTAGCTATAGAGCACTGTGGACCTTACCGAGCCTTCGCCGTTTGTCCATAGCATTCGAATAGCTAGGATGCCAATAGGCTTTGAAGCTCCACAACAAGAGAAAAAATATAATGGTACTAGTGAGCCACAATAGCACATTGATAAATATGTCTCCTATATGGAGATGTTCGAGCACCCTGATCATGTTTAGTGTAGAGCTTTTCAGTCGACACAGACCAAACAAGCCCAATCCTGAGGTCGGGAGGTTCGTCTGTGTGCCTTATTCTTTCTTCTTTCCAAAGGTGGAAAGTCTGAAGCATAGGAACTCCCTGAGGGTCTGCTCATCATGCACGGGATTGGAGTTGACCCACTTGGAGTGATTTTTGCTGACTTCTTACAGCAAGAGGATGGCTCATGGTACTCCGTCATCTTCTTTAAGATCTTCTTGATGGAAGGATAGACGGATAAAGGATTCTCCTTGGCCATAGGCAGTAAGGCCGATGTTCTAGGACGAGGGCTGTAGAAATTTTCTAAGCCAGTAAAAGGCCTTGAAACTGGTATTGCATTTGGTTTGCCTTCATCATCATTGTGTCGAGGATGTCTGGATGAAGATCCACCAGATTTCCTTTTTGACCATCGCCTTCTCTTGGGAGCCTCATCTTCCTCTTTTGAATCGTCTTCTTCACACGAACATTCCGGGTCACAAAGACCAAAGCTAAGGACATCCGATATGAAATGGCCGTTGATGTGAGATGTGTAGCTATGTTTAGCCGAATGGTTAAAAGAGGATATTTGTACCCTCTTTTGCATGCTTAGATCTCTTGGGTCATATGGCCTGAGCATTAATTGTGTGAAGATCTGTCCAGATTCTTTTTTCGAAGCAACTTTGAAAGAAGTTTGGACTCGTCCGTCAGGTAGCCTTCGGAAGGCTGAGACTATGGCCTGGACTGGTTCTTCTTGTTAGTGAAGATTCTCATAGTTGGTAATCTATTCTACATGCATGAGTTCTTGGAGATCTTCAATTCTGATTTGCCTCTTTAATTTCGACCAAGGTGGGGACTTCTGTGGCTGAATCTGCTAAGATCATTAAGGCATCTGGAGATCTACTGTTCTGTAGATCAAGAGCCGATAAACCATCTGATGATGCAAAGTGGCCATCATTGAGATAGGAGTCAGAGATGTGCCAGTGAGTTGAAGTTGAGCTTTCAAGGCTGTGCACAAGTTAGAGAGATATGGCATAGTTTGCGAACAATGTTAAGACAACATTTCCCGAGTTGAGGGTAGTAATTACCGCGCCAATGACTGCCTGCTCGTCGCTGAGTAATCTTAAATCTAAGAGAGCAGATCGAGCAGTAACTGGGTGGCCTTTCCACTTGCTATAAGTCAAGACAAGTCTGACGCCACCGATGTGAAGGTGTGTAACCTTCAGCTCTCCATTGTGCTATCATCTCTGGGAGTATGTTAAGAGTAACATACTGCTCTTCGGAGAAGTGCGGAATATCGCACTAGTCTAGCATGGAAGATTGGACATACTCCTTCGTCTTTGGGACTGTCAATTTGAGTGGCTGCCGGATAGATCTGATACCTGGAGGAAAATATCCTCTCTTTTTGTAAATATTATATGGACTCATAAGACGAGGGACCGATTCCTCTACAGAGACCGACTCTGGGATAGTAATGTATTCTACTAGGTTATCTATATTTGCAGAATGTAAAGAACGTTTAGGTAGAGACAGAGAATTGGAAATATTTACGAGCTGAGAACTGGAACTAGGACTTGCTTTGCTTTCCATGACTGTTTCCTTTCTCCCCCTACTCTCTCTTTGTCATCCCTCGAAATCTAAAAATTATTATTTCTTCCCCCCTGCAAAACAAAATTTTGCATAGTGGAACGTTGCGTTCTAGCTCTGATACCAAAGGGGTTCAAGCACCTACCCTTGTCACAACTTATGAGTACTTCTCTTCCCCCTAGACGCCCTCCCTGGCTAAGCTTGTACTTCTCTTTTCCTCTAACTCGTTACCCAAGGGATGGTACTTGCTCTCACTACTATGGCTGTTATAGATCACCTATAACTGGGGATTATTGACAGGATGAAGCGAAGGCCACAAACAGACCTCCTCCAGGCATCAATCGGATGGAGTCTAAAGAGGATACAGACATTACCTTTTTCAACTTTTCAGATAGAAAATCAGAATCTGTAGTCACCAGCAAAAGTCTTTGACTTCTACCTCTACTTCGTCACACAAACGTCTGCTTCTAGTGCACGTTTCACGAACATAGCAACGGGACAAACACGATTGAACTGCTAGATTCAATCGTGAATATTGTCTTTCTCGTTTTTGGTTTCTTTGAACTCTCTGTTTTTTTTTCTCTACGCAGACACTCGGACAGAAAAAAAAAACTCCTGCAAAAGACAGAGGGGTAATCTCTTTGAAAAACCTAGAAGTCTTCGTGATAAGAAGTCTTCTAGATAAATCAATCTTTTTTTTTCAAATTCTGATATGAATTCAGAAACAAGAGGCCTATCAAAGTGTGAGTAAAAAGGATTTGTCCAGGTTCAACGAACCTGGAAAAATACAATTCAGTCACATAATTAACTCTTAATTATATTTTGGTTAATT
>JAOXNR010047278.1:0-18519 GCA_028571225.1 Parsonsia alboflavescens | reverse complement strand
TATATATATATATATATATATATATATATAATATACATATATAGAGAGAGAGTAATGTTAGTATGTGTAATATTGCACACACTAACAAGTGTAACCATTAATCAACTAACGGTCAAAGTTAACAGTTAATTATAAAAAAATAAATAAATTCCTATATAAAAAATTATTTTTTCAAATCATTTTTATAAACTAAATTTTAAAAGAATAAACTAAACCCTATGAATACTTGAATATATTTTAATTAATTGTTTTTAAAAAATAAGATAGTTGATCGTTAGTTGACTAACAGTTGCACTTGTTAGTGTGTGAAATATTGCATACACTAACATTTTCATATATATATATATATATATATACACACACTCATGTATGATTATAGATATCATAGAAATTTCAACTAAATACTCACTCTATCCCAAGATATAAGTCATTTAAAAGTATTTTATTTGTTCCGCAATATAAGTTGTTATGTAATTATCAATGTATTATTATGAAGATTTTTTTCATTCCTATCCTCTGTTAATTATATAAACATAAGAAAAAAAAAATTGTAGCTATTAAGAAGAAAGAAAAGAGGTATTTATGACATAACATCCATGTGGTTGCTAGAGCCCTTCTATCGTTTAATGGTTATAATCATAGGTGAGATCAAGCTTGTGAACTTTTGAATACCTATTCTCACCTAACTCATTGCTATAACTATTTCCAAACTTCTCTCTGAAATTGAATGTCTCAATTTAACTTACACAAATTTTAAGAAAATTAATTGATTTAATTCATTTTAAACTTAACAATATCAATTTCTTAACAAAATTTCAAGTATTTAATTATATAAAATATTTAGTTCCAAATAACTCAAAATAGAAAAAAGAGTATTAAATTTTAGATAAAGTATTTGTTAAGTTCTCGGGATGAGGTTCCTATTTGGTTATTAGGAATCATGAGAATATGTAAGTAGGATGTGAACTATCTAATTAGAGATAAACCATCTAATTAGAGATGGATAGGTGAATCCCAAAGATTAATACATAAGTTGACAGCTCGAACCTATGCCATCAATAGTGAAAATTCATTTTCCTGCTCAACTTTTGCCATTTGATCTACCGGAAGAGGAAGGCGAGCTTCCAGTTAAATTCTTATCTTTAGTGAATCTTTGTTAACTTAGTGAGAAGCAATAACATAATGGATTGAAAGATTTCAAGTATGAAATATGATGAGAATACATATGTCATCATTAGTCATTGAGAGAATGGATATAGGAAGGTAATTAATTAATTAGCTAAACAAAATTGATAATGGGCACATGGCCCAAGACAGAAACATCATTCTTTCTAGTTTTGTTAGCATCAAACTATAGTACAACTACGTACTATGACAAAAGTTTTGCTAGTCACATATCTGGATGGCACACTTCCCTTTCTTTCTCGTACCATTTATCTCCTTTGTTTCGTCTTCTACGATTAAAGTTTCCCACTTTTGTCCCTCTATTTCTGAGTAGAAGTTTAATTGGCCACAGGCTAGATATTTAATAAAAACTGGTGGTGTATATTAGACACCATCATTATTCTTTGATCACATTTTTTATCATGATAATTTGATAGTTAATGACAAATCAGACACTAAGTTTAATCTATGTATTGAAAGGTTTAATTTAATATATTATACGAGCTAAGAGGCTTAGGAACAAAGGAGAAATCTAAGTTCAAAGACAGCTCCATCAGAAATGGAATGCTGACACTATTCATCGTCTATCCCACATCGAAACATTATGGACAAACCCACATAGTACTATGTCTATATAAGGAGTTAATGCAAACTACTTTACGTACGTTACATTTAATACATGCATTATCCTCCTGTATCATATACTCATCCAACACTGACTGGAGTGTCGAAGGAGTCACAAGACCACACCCACAACTCAATGACTCTTTCCTTGCTGGTACTTGCATCAAGTTATCTACAACATCATTTGGCACCCACCTTGCTCTCAGCACGATTTGAACACACCACATTTTCTAGAGCATCACACAAGCATGCAAACACCATCCAAATTAGCTATCACTTCCAAAAACCTAATGGCCCAAGAAAAAGATAAGAATCCCCAAATCAATACCGAAAACATCCTTGAAACAGACCAGGTACCCATAATAGATATCATACCACTCATTGATGTGGCTCAAAGCATCATCAACCCCTTCAAAGCATTAATTGGTGATCACCGCAGGCCATACATGTTTGCACAATTCCCAAATCCATAGAACTGGAACTAATACTTACAATGGGTTAGCTGCAAATATGCCAAAAAGAGTCAGGCCACAGTTTGCAGCCATTTCTGATGCAGATAAGATGAAGCTGGCAATCGATCACTTTGAAGCTTTTCAACTATTCTTGCAACAAAACAATTATCTCCCCAACGAAGCGAATGCAGTGGTTGGATCATCAAATCAAAATGGAGATAAAGAGCTGGATAACAAGGAAGTACAATCTAAAAGAAAGGACCCTAACGTGCAAAAATCCCCAAAATCCTAACTCCTCAATTGAACATTCCACAGAGGAAGCAACCCACAAAGCATACTGCAACAGAAAGAATCCCTCTTGACTTCCAAACAAAGTTGGACCAGTTGGAACAAAGAGTGGATAGAGTTGAAGCCAAGATGCCAGAATTCAGGCCTACCACGACATCATAGATCTAGAACGCTAGTCCCTTTGTCCCTAAACTCAGGCATGGCAAAATTCCAATAGATTTTCAATTGCTTACTATAGACAAGTATAACAAAATCACAAATTCGGTCTAACACTCGTCCATTTTCAACACCACTCTGCTTTTTATGATCCGAATCAAGTTCTATTATGTAGGTCCTTCTCCACCATACTTTCCGAAAGGGCTCTTGAATGGTTCATGGCCTTACCACACGTTGCTAGTTCTTCTTTCAACCAGTTAGGTGATGCATTTGTAAGTAACTTTGCCTTAAGCAGTTAGCATTCACTACCGCAGGCTCACCTTTTAAATATATAGCAAAAGAACGAGGAGGCATTCTGGACTCAATTTAACCAAGAAACTTTGAAGGTTAAGGATTGCTTGGAACCAATCTATGTGGAAGCATTCTGCCACGAGTTAAAACATGGAAAACATCCTAAAAGGCTCACTATGAGTAGGCCCAAAACAAGTAAAGACCTTCAGAGAGTTGGAACATGGAACATGGAACAAGCTCACTATTCTCAAAGGAAGACAACTCCTAAGGTCTCGGAATGTTTGTCATCTAAAGAAATTCTATGCCAAAGACTTTTCAAGTTGCACAAGTTCGTTGATCAACCCGGTGACTTATTTGAAAGTCAAAGAATTTCGAAGATCTATTCAGCGACCGAATCAAATTCTTGTTTTGCAAGCGCATATCGAGCTTCAAAGACTTAATTAAAAGTTAAGTCCAAGGAGCTTACCATGATCTTATTTCTTCTTTGATTGTGTAAGTTCAAATTCTATCAAGTTTTACTGTGCAAGTATTTTCTACATTGCAAAGTGTCGAGACAAAATAGAGCCAATGCAAGAAATTTGATCAATTTTCATGTGCATATAGATATGAAAAATGAGGCCACAAACAGACCTCGTGATGCAGTTAGTATAAAAAAAGAAGGCAAGTGGGTTCAAAAAGTGAGCATTGTATTTGTTACAAACGATTGGTCTTCAAATTTAAAGCAAGGAGAAGAAGAAAGGCATCACAAAAGCCTTAGAAAAGACCTAGTCTATTACAACTTAATCATTCTTCTTCTCAGAAGCTCCAAGTAAGCTTGGGACGACTTAGGAATGGACCCTCCACTAGTCTCTTCTGGAGCGCCCTCTTTTGCAGGAGCTTTTGGAGCCGTTACTCTGGGGATCTTTTGCTTCTCCTTGGCAGCTTCAAGAGTGTGAATACCTATAGTATAATACCACTCTTTGAATTCATTAAGGATTTCTTCGCTAAAAACATATTTAGAGAGGTTAGTAACATGACTACCTGAAGAAGCGTTAGAAGCAGCCAACGGAGGAATGTCTTGTCTTTTTCCTTCCTCAAGAGAATCATCACTAGCTCATCGTACCTCTACTAGAGTTTCAGCAGCTGTGACATCCTCCCGAGAATTCGGACCCTGTTCCTCATACTCCCATGGGAGAGGGATTACAAAATTTGGGTGATGTAACTTGTCATCAAAGTCCTTATCGATTTTAATATCACTATTGAGTTCTCAGAGTCAATATTACCACATCCACATATAGCCCTATCATTTAAGATTGCAGGAGGGACTCAACATAGTCTTGAAAGGGAGGAAAATCCGTTCCAGCTTGGCTAAGCAGAGATTGCCATCTTCATTGCAAAAAGTATTGTAATCAGCCAGTTGAGCTTTTAAATCATTGATGCTATTTCGTTGCTCGTCGCCCACTAAAACCAGCTCCTCACCTCTCTCCACAACAATGTCTAGAAAGGTGGACAAGTGCAAGTTCTGGGCTTTAGCAAAAGATAGCCTCTTCTCACTCTCCTGTAGGAGAGTATGGACAACAATATAACTGGCCTTAGCCTGCTTAGCAGTAGAAGAGAGTTCTTGTACCTCCCTCTCCAAGTGAGCTTTATCATCCTAAAGCTGGTGATCAGAGCAGAGAACTCTTGATCTTTCTTCTTCCTCTCCATTTGTCCTCTCAGCAGCTCACCTCAGAAGACATAGCTCTGGAAAAAGATGAAAAGAAAAACAAGTCAATATCCAGAAGAATTTGCAGAAAGACTATATCTAGATATAAAAAGGAAAATAGGAGACACATGAAAACTCATTGTCTAAAGAGAAGCAACGTATCTATCCAGCTCGACATCAGTAAGTTGTTTGCAAACTTCTTTGTCAATAGGGAATGCACACTAAATTAAAAACTATTAGGAGTGTGACCACTGAAATAGAGAGTTGGAGGACTCCATTGGAAGGTCGGGGACTCATTTGGTGGTCCTCTCAGTAGAGCAGGAGGCCAAGGAAAGCTTTCTGAGCCTTTTAATATTTCAGCAACCTCTTTATGTTGCATTCACTGAAATCCATCTCCTGGTTATAGGTCATTGGTTTCTTACTTTTCCCGGAAGAAGTTGCAGGGAAGTCCTTCCCCTGTTGGATGGATTTAGGGGAAAAGAAAAACAAGTCAATATCTTGAAGAATTTGTAGAAAGACTATATCTATATCTATATCGCATGCAATTAGGATGCTTGAGAATTATCTTGAAGAATTTGTAGAAAGACTATATCTATATCTATATCGCCTACAATTAGGATGCTTGGATTCTCAAGCAACTACGACATCATCTCTATTCAACCCTCTCTCTCCATTGATTTGAAAAATCCTAGAGGAAATTATAGAGGATTCGCGGGGAAAAACTTCCAGCTCAAAGGGATTATTATACACTTTTCTCTTAATTAATTGGGCCCTAGTAGTAAAGGGAAGCAAGTAGTACACCTCATTGTCAAAATCATAATATGGGAGAGCCGTAGGGATTTCTTCGGTATGAAGAGAAGTTGTACTCGAGAAAGAAGACTGACTAGGTGTGTGAGTCTTTACAAAGTCGATAAGGAGACAATTTTTTTTTTTTTGGTTAAAGAAAAGAAAATTTTCTGAAACGAAAAAAAAGGGGAAAAGAGAGAACTCACTCTTTGTTGTTGGAAACGATACTTCATAGAGAATGCTAAGGCCGACTAATACTAGCTGGTCACCATAAAAAAAGGGGGAGCTTGAGAATTTTTCAACTGGAAATTACAAAGAAAATCTCAACTTAATCGTAAAGTAGAACTTGGGACTACTCGAAAGAATTTTAGTGAGTTTCAAACTATTCAAAGTTCCCGAATTTATATGAGAAAGGAGTCTCTTGAGTTCTGGAAAGATACGTTAATGGTGAATTGAGGCAACTGCTAAAACTGATAACACATGACACCTCAAAACTAACCATTACAAAAAACAGAGAGGCTCTTCAGAGGTTGGGATTTGGCAACAAAAAATTTAGGTGCCACAACATAGGAGCTCGCAGGACCTAAAGAGGGGTAATGATAGGTAAAACGAGAAAGCCCCGAATAGCCCAATCCAAATAAGTTCAAGTATCGACTCGAATACCTAGATCCGAATTACTACTAAGGGGAAGGCACTAGCGACCTCCTTCCCACATACCTCCTAAGACACCAACCTTCAATGAACTTAGGAGGGGTTTCATCGTACCGCGACCTTCGACCTGATGGGTTCCAATCCATCTCATACATCTTCCCTACCATGATTGAATATCTATAACTCTTTACACAAGCAACAAGCCTTAAAATCACTTATTGAGACCTTCAAGGCTCACTAGAAGGTTGCAAAGTTGGTTCATAGTTCATTAACGAGCTCATAGCCCCTACACCAAAAAAATGCATTGCAAGGTACCTAAAATTATGGAAACTCCACAAGTCTATGAAAAATTGGTTGGATATGGTCTCATAATTATCCTAAATGCCTACTTTCAAGTAATTGAGATTCACTCTAGCAAGGTAACTTATTATTCAATATACATTATCGAATGACAAACAATTGGGAAATAGGTTGATCTCGATCAATTTTGATTGGATTGAATCGAAGTTATCCTCAGATAACAGCCCACTCCGATTATCTAATTTTTCCCTTTTGGTTGTGATTTCGAGCTCCATCAATTATTAGGGTAACTCGGAGATCATTTATGAGCTTCATCACTTATACATCTTCTGCTCCAAAACATGAACTAAAAGGTGTTTCTCCAGTAGCTTTTCAAGATGTAGTTCGAAATGCAATCCTTGAGATTAACTGAATATAATTCAGTCTTGAATGAGGGGGACGGAAGGACAGATCTAAACCTCCCTAAATAAGTCAGAAAAAAAAGCTATGGGAGCTGACAGAAGGTACAAAAAACAAGTGACTTGACAGCTTCGGTTGATGGAAGTGTATAAGCAAATGAATTTGAGAAATGAAGGTTATAGGTGATTAGGAAAATAGTAAATGGTCATATGTGAGTATTCATGATAAGTTTAAGATTACGGTGGCTAATTAATCCAAAATTTTAACAATACCGAACATAGTAAATGTTAGGTTGTGGGTTTACATCTTCATTTAATGGGCTAGACAATTATCAGATTTGCATTATCAGTGAACAGTGCCAATGGGCCCATAGCCCAAGGGGGACATACATTTTGCAACCGGAGCAATCCCAAATTTTCCCAAATCTTTTTCTCCTTTGCGTCTTCTTGCTCAAATGCTCTGCAATTTCCTCTAATTCTGGGCAGAAGTCTTGTCCACAGGGAAAGTCGTTACTCCTTTGTTCTTTTTCAGTTTCTTTCTGAAATCCTCAAGAAAGCCGAAATGCAACGGGCCATTATTTGTATGTCTCTTACTGGTATGTCTTTTCTTCTAAATTCTCTAGGTAGCTGATCAGGTTTTTTTCCACATTGGTAAGTGGAGGGGAATTCTCCATTTGGATAATGTTCCAGACATACATATATGAATGTCCTATTGCATAGGCTGTCCACATCATCTCCTTTCGATCGGCAGCTTTTGCCTATCCCGATCGACCGATGGTTTTTTCAATATGCCAGAATTCCTCGATTCGACCTAGCGTATCACAGGAAGTAATCATATCAACCCACTGTTCAGTTGCATTCCGGTTGTGTATCGTAATATAAACAAATTAATGCCTAATTTTTTCAATAATATAATAAGGGCGAGTAAGGATCGATCCCATAGGAAATTGATTTTAAGTACAAACCTACTACTACAACTTTAAAAAGAGAAAATTAAAAGAAAGCAATCCAAATATAGGAGTTATCAATTAGGAAAGTTGTTAACAAAAACAATTCACAGATTATGCTTTATGGAGAAAATTATAGATAATATAATTGAGTAGTTGATTTTAGAATTTGTCTCAATACTCAAATTCCTATCCTTTAAATAGATTTACTTCTCGCAGCAAAAAATAAAATCCCTAATTTAATTAATTAAACATACATCGTATCGAACAATAAATTTAATCAATTAAATTGTATAAGACATGAAGGCATCACCAACATCAAATTACATAAACAAAGTAGCTTTAATTCATGCAATTTGATTCATATAATTCTTTATTGTCAAATAAAGCTTTTAACCAAACCAAATTTAAACAATTGTTGTTACTTGAAATTTATCAATCTTAAAGAAAATATTTAAATCCTAGGAATATAATCATAGAAATCAATCTAGGGGATCTAACTAAATCAATAAACACAAGTAATAAAATGAAAACAAGAACTGCATAAATACTCATCAAAAGAATGAATCTTTGATAAAAAAGAATATCTCATATGTGCATAAACACATAAATGTACTTCATGTTCTTGCTAACAAATAAATCTACTAGAAAGACATAATAACAATTAAAGCACAAAAAAGGTGGAAGAGACAAGAAGAATTTATCCGATCTTTGTGGTTTTGATGAATTTTTCTTCCTCGGAAATCCTTCTTGATAGCCCTCTTTTGAAATTCCTAGGCTTAGGGATGGGATACCTAAGTCTAGGGATTGGGAGCTTATAAAAAAATAACTAAAGAAATTCTATTTATAAGTGTAATAGAAAATTACTAAATCCTATCTATTACAAAATTGGAATACACATTACAAATAATTCTTCTTTTCCGGTGCAAATTTGGATTTCCATCCTACCCATATCATGGCCTTTGCTGAATTTCCAATTTTACCCTTTTTCATCTTATTCTCCTAGAATTATCCTACAAACAAAAGAATAATTAATGAAAGTAAACTATTCATAAAATATCATAATTAGACTAGAATTATCTCAAATAAATACATTATAACACATAAAAACTAGTCCAATTAAGTACAAATTACGTACATGCACATATATTGATAGTGGATTTTCAATTACATATTTGTGTTATGTTCGGTTGATATTTCTTTTTGTAAAAATTATAGGAAAGGGTGCAATACAATGCTTAACAAAAAATTTGCAGCGGAATCTAACCTAATAGCTAAGCTAATTTGGTTATCTTCAACAATGATTCTCCAAATTCTTGATGGATTCTCAAAGATAATAATAATTAAGGTTTGGTTAGATGATTGTTTTGTATTAATCTCAATACATCAAGCATATCTCAAACACTTTTATCTATCGATGGTATTGCACTGATCATCTCCACCCTACGTTTTCAAAGGATTTGACTATACCTAAAAGATTTAAGAACCAGGAGGAAAGGGCAAAGGGGAAAACTCCAAGATGAAAGTGTCACCTTAACAAGAAAAATTAACGCTGGCCTGTGTGACATTAGAACGGAAATTATATGCTTAATTTGGAAATATAACCATTCCTATCACTGCAAATAAGCATCATTATCAGAGGGGGAAATTGGATCTTATAAATTCAATTAACCTTTCGGGCGGACCAAGTAACTCCAAGGCAATCCTGATCACATTTTTTCCAGCAATAATTTGAAGAAGCATGCAATGTTCCAATTGAATTTTTCCTTTGAAAAGTAAAGAAGAAATACAAGAAGGTTGTCCATTTGTAAGAAACAGACAAAGGAAAAATAAAGATGAATTGAATTTTATTTTGTCTTATATATCCCCACGAACGGCTCTTGCTAAAACGGAAAAAAGCTCCACGGAGACCAAACTAATGCAAACGTCCTTGTTAAACATTCATTTCCATTTATCTTTCCCTTGGTGGAATCAAATATGTCTTTTTTTTTTTTTTTTTTTTGGCATATGGGGTGTGACTGAGTGGTTGAGAGATGAAATATGCACAGATCGTAGGTTTGACATTTCCTCTTTGGCGACTGGCTCTATCATTACCTTGACCCTAAAGATGTAATCTAGTGGAATCCTTGGAATGTTTTCAGTGACAAAACCAGTCGAGATAAGATATATATAGAGAAATGATATAGATTATACCATTACATTCATGTATTTTTTTCATATGTGTGTGCATATAAATATATATAAATATATATAAATATATATATATATATATATATTTTTATATATTTATATAGTTTACGGATATACTTTTGTTAAGTGATGTGAGAAACAGTCACGATCCGAACAAAACGACCCAAATGGGATCAAGCCCCTACCTCTAATATATGAAAGTCAGACTCACGAGTCAGGAGGAAAAGTGGGCAGCAACCTCCTATCACGGACTTCCCAAGTCATCGACCTCCAAAATATGCTTATGAGAGGTCTCATTGAACCACTGACTTCGACTCGGTGAGCTTCCCTCCGTCTCATACATCTTCCATGCCACGACTAACTATGCACGACTCCTAATACCCTCCATGAGCCTATAATCACTGGGAGCAATCTCCAAGAAGCGATAGTCAAGACTTTCGATGTCCACGAGCAGGCCGCGAAACTAGTTTAAAGGTCGTTAGCGAGCTTGTAGCTTTCGACTAGAGACGTGAATGGCAAGATACCCAAACCTAGGAAAACTCCACAATTCTAGGAGTAATTGATACGATCTCACAATTATCCTAATTGCCTACTGTCACGTAATTAAAAAGCCCTGATCACAGAGGTCACTGACTTAATTCAATACATATTATCAAATTATAGATAATCCACGGACAAGGGTCAGTGTTTTGGAGTTAATTACTCAAGATTACGCTCTCAGTGTACTAACTTAGACGTCAAAGCTATTCCCTAGACAACAGTCCACTCCGATGGCCCACTCCTGTTCATCTTAGATTGTGATCACTGATGTCATCACGGTCCGAGGTAACCCGGAGGCTTCTTCCTAGCTCCATCAATAAGGGTTACATATAATTTTTTGTAATTAATATACGAGAAATAGGGTTGAATATAGACTGATTTTGAAAAAGTTTTTATTTCCACATTTAACAAAGGTTGTTTGAACAATAGATTGTAAGAACTACCCATAGATGGAATTTCTGTTAGTGTTAACCATTTTGGGAACAATAGATTGTGACAATTGAGTGATATTTATGAGAATATCATGCATCGCACAAATGCGTGCACCATGACAACCATTTTTTTTTTTCCTAAAAAAAAACCAACCCTGAAGACGAGGAGTTTGGCAGACACTCCTAATTTATTAAAAATTAAAGAATGGAAGGGGACATAAAGTACCTTACCCTCAAATAGTGATGGAAACAAATCCACTTTGCAAATTATAGAGAGTAAATATATGTTATGTCTTTCTAAGAGATAGAATTTTAAATCTATCTAAATTGGTAAGACCACGAGTAGCTAACCGAAGAGAACTAAAAGAGTTATAATAAAAACAATGAAAATTGGTACAAGCTTCATTAGTTAGACAATTCGTAACTTGATTACCTTCTCTCTCTCTCTCTCTCTCTCTCTCTCTATATATATATATATATATATATATATATATATATAGCAATTCTCATAGGGGCTCCCTCGCGTTGATTTGCTGGGTGACAAAACGGAAATCGTGAGCAGCGTCTGTTAAACCTGTCCCAATATGCCAGTGACATCGTTTTCGTTCAAAACACAAAACCACAAAAGACAAAATTAAAACTTCAAGCGGGAAGATAATAGACCATAGCTTGTCGGAAAAATCGCAGCTTGTCTGAAAACTCAACCCTCCCCATACCTGAATCGCGAACCACTACCGTCTCGCCATACGTGACAGAACCCATGGGAACGGAGAACCAGACGGAACCCACTGCCATCTCGCCGAGCCATAGCATAGAAGCGAAACGGAATGTCTACGTGAGGCAACGAGCTCAACGTTGAAGAAGAAATCATCACCCAGCTATGTTCCCAAGCTTCACGACTTCTCTTCTCTGTGATTTTTGTAAGAGTGGATTACTAGTGTTGTCCATTTTTCTCTTCTCTAGGTCGTTACCGAACATATGCATTTGAGAACTTTTAAAAGCCTCATGGAAACGACTTCAACTTTTGATGTTAATTCTTTACTGCTCAACTTTTTGTTTACAATCTCACTTATTACGTTTGCCCTTTGGCAAAAATGTTTTCCTTGTGATACTATGGGTAAAGGTAATGCCTTCTTTTTCTTCCCTTGTTTGTTTTTCTGGAAGTTTATTGGATACATGATCAATGTGTAATACATGCAATTGGAATGTAGCATAGTTTTAGGTTGTGATTAATCCAGTTTGTGCAAATATATGGGAAATTGTTAAAAGGAATTTTGGTGGAAAGGCAACGACTACGGGAAAGTTTAACTTAGACTAGACCACTTAGATAAGAAGTAGAGAGTCAATTGTTATTGAAAGATAAAAGGATTTTGACTAGAACTTGAACGGATAAGCTGGGATCTAATGACTGAAAAGATGCATAGTTTTGACTCTGTGCTTATTACTGATGGGAGTATTCTTGTGTTATGAGGAATCGGTAACAGGCGTGAGAGGCTTTGACTTAGGAGAAATTGAACTATGCTTGGATGGCTTTGAGTTTTTGCTGTTGTTTCACAAAATTGCTTCTCCCATAAGCTTTTTGGTGAGCTAGATGGATACTTTTAGTATGAAGTTTTTGTGAGTAATAGCGTAGTTGCAACCCAAAGCAGTGCCATTTCCTTTATCTTTTCACTGGTTTGTCCTTTCAAGGAAGGCAGTTTCCTCTATTTGGTTTGCTTGTTTATGAATTCCTTTTCCTTTTGTTTTCTTTTAAAATTTGCTTCAATTGGCATTGCATTGACATAGATATAGCTATTAACTTCTGATTTACAGTAATGAAGTCTAGGTGGTTACAAGGAGTTTAGTGTTTGAGTGGACTACATGTAGGAATTTTGCTTGGTTGGATCAGTTTGCTTCATGTCATTGAAGAAAATCTGGTATGAATTTCCTGAACCCAAGTAGAAGACACATAAGAAGATCAGCAGAAGAGCTCATATTTAGTTCTCTCAGTACATGGACATGAGATGAATTCTGTTGCATGGTGTTGCATGCTGCAAATATTTACTAATTTCAGAAATCTCTTCTTTTCTTTGATTCTATGGCCTCCTATAGAATCTTTAGGATCATTTATGGTTTTGAGTGGTATTATAGGCCTAATGTGGTTAGTTGCGCAGAGAACAGGGATTTAACTTTACAGATTATTGTTTCTTGGTGGCCTGTGGCCATTTAAGTTTAGTCTGGAAATTTATTGATTATTCAGACAAAAAAATGAGGCTTCTGAGTATTTCTAAAATGTTTCAGCTTCCAGTTTTTATGAATTTTTGCCAGTTTGTTATACACTTAAACGTTGTATCTGAAATTGCATCTATTACAAATTGCCCTGCATGTTCCTATCATATGTTGTCCTGCATGTTCATTTATACTGTTAGAGTTCAAATAATTTGCAATTTGCAAAGAAATCCATTTACTGAATCAGTTTCTTCTGCAATTTGCAAAGAAATCCATTTACTTGTATTATTTATTCTGTTTCTGTCCCTGGGAACTTACAAGACCTAAATGGAACTTTTTATATTCAGTTTTTTTTCCAGTTTTATGTACATCTAGGAACTTTTCATCTTAATATCAATTTTTGTTTAAAATCAAGTTTTGTCTATATGACAGCAATATATGTTTTCTGAAAATGGAAGAAAATGCATCATCATCTCAAGGATTCACGCGTGCAGTTGCAAATGAATATATGCCAAAGAGTTCGGGACAATTGAAGAAGCATTTGATTTCTACAACGCATATGCACGGGAGTATGGATTCAGTGCGAGGTCAAGTAATAGCAAGTATAAATCCGGTACAAGAGAAATGATAGGGAAGAAATTCGGTGTTTGTAGAAATGAAAGTTTGGTGTTTCTTTTGTAATTCTAACTAGAATTAGTTGCTTTTGCGCAATTTGATCTCCTTATGATGGCCCCAGATCCAGATCCACATCCTGATGTCCAAATGCCAGAAGATTTTGATGATTTAGAACCTCCTGATGATACACAGTCTCGACGACCACGCCCTCAATCATATTCTAATCATATGACCACAAAGTTCACTTTGGATGACCTTCCTCACTCCAAATGGTGTGACAGATTCCAATCTCTTTACGCCTGGTTAATTACTGATCTCCAACAAAATTAATGGCACGATGTTCTTAAAAGATTGGTGGCTCGTTTTGAAGGCTCATTACAAGACTTTTGAAATTCCCTTGGTGAATACAAACAAAAACAATTCTTGCAGCGTGAAAGCCCTAAAGAAGTTATTTCCATCTTAAGAAGATACTTTATTGGCGATGCTGATCATGATGTCACCACTACCAGAGTTGAATTCTTAAAGATGAAGTGTTGTTCCGTTCTTCCTAAAGGCCTGGAAAAACACTATGCTCGTATGTGCAAAAGATTCTACATTATCAATCAAATGGATGACATAAGTTTAAAACAAGCCTTTGTGAACTCTATCCCTGAAGAACTAGCAGATGAGACTATGAGACAAATTCGTTCTACAGCACAACAATGGGAAAATATCACATTTGGACAAATTTGGGCAGTCATGCAACAATCCTTGGAAGAACTCTGTGTCCAACTCCGATTTGGAAGAATTTCCACAACCAGTCCTCCAGATTGTCCCCTGCATGTACAGATAAGCACCTGAAGATTAAGTGCTCTGACATGACTGACTATCACTGTACTCCCAAGTTCAAAAGGAAGAAGCCTCGCAAGTTTCCATTCCAAAGCTCTCCTCCTTTCGGCAAGTACTTCAAGAAAAAGAAAAGAAGCATGAAATGGAGATGTCTCAAACGGAAAACTCAAGGTTCTCCACCAAAAGCTGATGTTTGCTATAATTATGGAAAGAAAGGACACTATGCTAATCGTTGTCCCAAAGAAACCACACATTTCTCTCGCTTAGTTCGATGACTTGGAATCCCTCTTTGATCTCGATACAGCTCCCTCCGAAGCTACCTTATTAGCCATTGGATATCCTACATCAGATCCAGAATCTAATCCAGAATACGACTCTTCATCTGATTCACAGAATTCTGATTCTGATGATATCCAAAGCCTACGCACGTTCTCTGCTTTCCAAGACTTTTACTCCATGACCCCCAAACCATATCTTTTGGTCCAAATTACCATTCTCCCTGATTACAACCACAACCTAATTCCTGTTTCGGCACTCTTTGATACAGGAGCTGCCTCCTCAATCCTGAATCCAACAATTTCGCCAGATGAATATTGGGAACCATGTAACCAAGTGTTCCGTGCTGCGAATGGTGAAGATTTTGTCATATCCTTGATAAGCAAGCCTGTTCATATCCAACTCTTCCCAAATCTCACCCTCACACATAAAATCCTTGGCTCTACTCTACCTCAGAAAGATATGATTATTGGTTTTGATCTTATCCATCAAGTCCCTAACCTTCAATTCACCCCCACATGACTTATCCATAAAGGACAAACTTTACCCTGGAATTTAGTAAAAATTTGTTTAGCTTTTCTGATAGACTTTCCCAACTTAAATATCATATCATACAAGTCTCATGTGCTGAAAGTCATCCCACTTTCCTGCAAAAATGTCCTCACCCATTGTGGCAAAATCCTGAATTCTTTGTACAATTGCCATACAAGTCTTCCAATCCCTCACCACATAAAGCTAGTCATGCTGGAATGTACCCTGATCATTTCAAGTTAGCCTCTGTTGAACTCTCCTCTTTGTTAACAGAAAACCTAATTGAACCTACCCATTCTGATTGGGCCTCTCCTGCCTTTTATGTTAACAAGAGAACTGAACAACTCCGTTGAGTTATTAATTATCAAGAGTTGAACAAATGCTTTGTAGATAACAAATTTCCTTTGCCTAGTTGTCCAACCCTTTTTCAATACCTTAATAAAGGTAAAAATCATTTCAAAATTTGATCTAAAATCTGGTTTTTGGCAGTTAGACATACATCCTGATGATCGGTATAAAACAGCATTTTGCATTCCTAATTACCATTATTAGTGGACCGTTATGCCTTTTGGTTTGAAAATCGCCCCATCTCTTTTTCAAAATACCATGAGCAAAATTTTTGCCCCTCTCCTTCCTAATATTTTGATTTATATTGATGATTTACTGTTATTTTCTGAAACTCCATATCAACATATTTCTTTGCTTTCTGAGTTTCATGCATTGGTTGAAAAACATGGTATTATGCTATCTGAAAGAAAAATGCAGCTTTGTACTTCTCAAATTGAGTTTTTGGTTATGAAAATCACTTTTGGTTTTTATTAACCTCAACCACATTTGGCTACGAAGCTTCAAGATTTTCCTGACCAAATCACTGAAAAGCCCCATCTCCAACAGTTTCTTGGTATTGTAAATTATATTTGTGAATTTATTCCCCAGATTTCTCAATACAGATCTTTGCTCAATAACTGCTTGAAGAAGGACCCACCTCCTTGGACTGAAGCTCACACCCGTGCCGTCCAACACTTGAAGAGACTTTCTGACAACCTCTATGCCCTCAAGATCTTCTCTGATGGAAAAAGAATTCTCTAGACCGATGCCTCTAACTTGTATTGGGGAGCAATTCTCCTTGAAGAAGATAGCAAAGGTCGCAGACAAGTATGTGGTTACCATAGAGGTGAATTCAAACCTTTAGAAAAACATTACCACAGCACATTCAAATAGATCCTTGCAGTCAAACGCGGTATTCAAAAGTTTGAGTTCTTTCTGATTAATCATTCTTTTCATATTAAGTTAGATATGGCCTCATTTCCCCGCATGCTTGAATTTAAGCAAAAGCTAGTCCCACAAAATCAGTTACTAAGTTGGCAACAATGGTTTAATAAATAAACCTTCTCTGTTGCTCACATCTGTGGAAAAGAAAACATCCTTGCTGATTTCCTTAGCCGTCCTCACCGTTTCAAAGCTCAAACATCCACTTCTCAAGCCTCTCTTGCAACCGTAGTTCCTTACCTTGCACCTTTCACTATTTCCCAACTGCCTATTGAGGTTCAAGAACAAATCCTTGACCTAGTCCTTCCAGCCCGAAGTATCCTTAATACTTCCCTGTTCCATAAACTCCTCCTTCAACACCATGGTCCGAAAGCTTTTAGAGGTATAGAATGCAACCCAGCTCATCCCTACTTCACTATCTTCCATATCTATAACCTCTGGACAATGCCAAAGATAGCCCTTTGTTTTTTCTGGTACCTCTTAGAATCCCATTCTATATGCTTCTGTTTTAATACCAATAAGTTATATTCATATTTGTGGACTTGTGATAATGCCTGTGACTTGGACTCTGAGTATCTTTACATGTTTAAAATGTTAAACTAGTTCCAAAATACTGCTGGTTAGTTTCGATTCCTTTGTGGACATTATGGATCCTATGTGTGTATTCAGCTCAACAGACCGGTTTGCAACTTGGTCCAAAGACAAGAACCCAAGTTATACCATTTTTCCATTGAAGAGATTATTGGCTGGTACCCCTTCAACATTGCAAATCCACTTGTTCAACGTAGATACCCAGATGCTCACCTGGATATCTTACATAGAGTTGCACTCTGTAATGGATATAAAGAAACTGAAGGTCTCATCCCTGCTATTCCCACAGAAATCCCTGTCTCAACACAATGGCCAGATCACCCTTACTATGTTAAAATTCTGTTGTTCATAAGTACTCATCTAGAATATCACTGATGTGACAGAGATGGCCACCTATCCTATCTCTATGCCCGTCTTGATAGCTCTGATGACTCACACGGATATGGATGACCTCTTCCGTATGATCTCTCTAACAATGAATCTGACTGATGTGACAGGCAAGCACGCCTTGTCAACCACGCTTGATGTGACACCTAAAATAATGATTTCACTGTTTGCTTTTTATCTTGTCGATCACGTTTGTACAATTATCGGCCATTTACTTTTTCAGTTTGTTTTGTTCTGAGTGCTCCCTTATCTTTTCCCCTGTTTATTTGTTATGTTTGAAATCCGAAGTCTATAAATAAGAAGCCTGCCTTATGGTTTGAAGCAGGAAAAAAACTTAGAAGTTTAAGTTTCAGTCTGAGTCTGAGAAAAGCTTGAAGTTTGTATCCCAGTTTGAAATTTTATTTCTTCATGGTTTCTTTTACTTCATAGCATGCTTATTGGTTTTTGAACTCTTTATCTTGATCCTACTGTTAGGTGGTATCAGAGTCCGTAGGGTTTAAGTGGAAGTTATGGTCATCTAACTACCAGCTATAGCTTTTAGCTCAAGTGGTATCAAAGCCTCGCTTAAGTCTCTACCGCTCCTACCCACGAGGGTTCGAAGCCTACCCCCTGCAAAATGCCAAATAATGCGGGGCCGCTCCTCTTGGGCAATGTGGAGCGTGGTGGCTCTAGTTTTTAGCTCAAGGTCTGAGCAGAAGAGTGCAAAGACAGGTTGTATTTTGGATTGTTGTTTATTTAGCTTAACTTTAGGAAGTAGGGTCTCTTTATGTTTTGTGTAAATTTCATGAACATGGAGCTTTAGAAATTGTTGAAATGGCATGGTAATTATGTTGCTAGTACTTTCTGATCATTATGTCTTTATGCAGTAGAAATTTTTCATATGAATGTCTAATACTTTCTATTTTGGCTTAT
>JAOXNR010047267.1:0-13638 GCA_028571225.1 Parsonsia alboflavescens | reverse complement strand
ATAGATAAAGGAATTGAAATTATAGGTGATAATAGTTTTATTTACAAACTATTAGTCAAGGAAATTGAAGAGAGATTTTCAGAATTAATTTCCACCTGCAACTTCAAAGAAGAACTATGCTAATAAAAAAAGGATTCACCAAATTTGATAACTTATCGTCCATGACATCAAAGGAAAAACATGATCTGCTCTTGATATCTAAATAATGTCATATTTATTATTTTGATGTATATTTAATGAGGACTTACTATTCAATTAACGATATAAAAATTAAATAAAAATACTTCATATACTATGTTTAAAAAAAGTTTCACACAGAAGAAAGATCATCATTATTACTTATATTTGTTATTTCTTGCCTACTTTTATATTTTTTTCCTTTGAAAAGTGACCACCATTTCAATTCTAAGACATTAATGTTAACAAATTCATTAATAAAACTTCAATAATAAAAAACATTTGCATATTATTAAGAATTAAGATTAATTTATTACTGTGTTAAGTTGGGACAAAATTGAATATCTTCCAATGGAGGAAGGAAAAAACAGAAAAGAAAAAGGAATGTCGATCTAATGAATGGACACGACGAGAAACTGAACAAAAAAGGACCAATTCATATTTAATAGATTAATGAACCGAAATAAAACTATCATATGAAGTATTTTTAACTGTGAGAGTCTTCTCTGGACTATATTTTTTTTCCTTCCAAAAGGTCTTTGGTATTGGATGAGACATCCAACTTCAAAATCTAGTTTCTCTTCAAAGATAATAACCTCAAATTATGTTACAATAAAGTGTCATATGAAACAGCTGGTGGTGATTCTAATTGACTAGAAAACCTCAAGCATACCATCTATTATTATTAGAAGTAAGAGCAAAATTCAGAAATAACACGAGTGCTTTTAAGTCTTAACTTCTTCATTATTATTTTTTAGGTCATTGGAGAATTGCTAATTTTTCAAACAACAAGAGATGGATCTTACAGGATTTTTATTAAAGAAGTTGTGTGGCTTAAGTATTAATTTAGAAACTTCCTAGAATTAAGTATTAATGGAAATGAATTCCATTAACATTCCCTTCTCCGGCGCGACACCACCACCAAAAACGAAAAATGAAAAGAAGAAGAAGAATATAACTTAAGTACTTGCAAGCACATTTATATTCACATTCAAGAGGAATAATTTGATCCAGGAATTATTAATATTATTAATATAATAGAAGAAAGGATTGATATAACCCCACAAGTATTCTTTACATATACGCTTAATTCAAGTATAATTAATCTAAACCCTAATTCGAATGACCAAGTGTTTCTTTCAACAACCAAAATAGAGAGAGAGAGCCTCTGGACTTACCTGATATTTATATATGTATGATGAAAACACCAAAAAGAACAAATATTTCCATACTTCCCCACGACCTATTGCGGTATTGTAAACAGGCTTTCAAGATCTAACCAATTTGATTTTTTGCTCGAATCAAGAGCAAAAATTGGCATGCATTCGTCAATTAATGCAGGAACTCCATGCAGACCAATTATTTTCAAAAATCAAACAATAAGGGGTCGCCGTAATCCCAAATATTGGTTGGATACTCATCCTCCTGTGTGAGTGGCCACAGTGCCGGAGATCCAATATCTGCACTCTCCAGAGCATCGGAAATAGCCGGTGCAGCTACAGTTTGAATGCCGCCGGAGAGTGTCAAGCTGGACCCAACTGACCCTACAAGTGAGTTAACTTCATCGTACGTTAATCTATTCTGATGCTGCTGAGAATAAGAATGGTGTTCTTGTTTAGGGTTTGTGTATGAAGAGGCTGTTTCCGCTGTGGGGTCAATTCCCGCGTTGGGTCCATACTCTTGCTGATGCTGCACTAGGCTTTGCGAAGCTTGCACCATATTATTATTATTAGGGTACTGTACAGATGGATAAAACCCGTAAGCAGCGTACCCTCCTCCCACAACTCCGGCAGCCGCCACAGATGGGACTGGTGCGGGAGCCGAATAGAAAGTAAGGCCGAAGCCAGCAGGGCGGGGAAGCAAGGGACGAAGGGCTTGTGTGGATGATGAGGAGGTAGATGAACGTGTGGAAGATTGATGAGAAGATGCGGCGGCAGCTCCACCACTTCCCGGTGAGGGTTGGAGGTTAAGCTGAGCCCTAGAACCATAGAGTATAATGGCAGCACGGTCGTAGGCTCTGGCAGCTTCTTCAGCTGTGGCGAAGGTTCCAAGCCAGCGGCGGGTCCTTTTTCTGGGCTCTCGGATCTCGGCGACCCATTTTCCCCAACTGCGCTGCCTCACTCCTCTGTACCTGAACTTGCTATTGTCGGGGCCACCTTTGTGTTTACCCTTTTTGTTGCTGCAGGAAGCAGAACCGCCGCTGCTGGTGGCTGAATTGTCACTGCTGGAGGCGGCATTAGCGGTGGCGGAGGAATTGTTATCGCCGCTGCTGGTGGTAGGGTTTACTATGTGAGATTGGGTAATTTGGTGGTGAAGAAGAGGTTCTTGACTCGTAGTGGTACTATTGTTGTTGTTCATTGTTTTTATGGTTTTTATTGAGGAAGGGAAGGTGGGTAAGGTGCAACGAACAATGAGTAAAAAAGATGGGGTGATGTGAGGAGACCTGACTGAATACCTCGTGCTGTGTTTACCCAATTACTCGAAAGGGAAGACTGAGAAGTTTGGTTTGAAACACATCTTTCTAAATGGTGGATGAGGGCGGTGCTCTTTCCACCAGCAACCCACCTTTAAATAGACTGCACTACCTTTTACGAAGCTGGATTGGAATGCTATGCTGTGCTGTGCACTCAAGACCCTTTGAATGAGCATAATTCTTCTGAATAACAATAGTTAATATTATAACCCAATCTTTCACCTTTTTAACATTTTTTTGAACTTTTTAATTCATAAATAATTTTGATTGAATATTTTGATTCTTTTAATTATATTTTAAAAAAAATTCATCAAATTTTGTAATCAACAATGGTCTAAGCAAATAAGAAAGGTATTATTGTCATTATACTTTCATCAGGTAAAAATTTGTGGACTTACAATCTATAACAATTTTTTTAAAACCTTTTTTAATACTTAAATAATTTTTATTTGGATATTTTGATCCTTATTTATTGTGATTTCTGATTATTTTGCATTTATTTTAGAAAATAAAAATAAGTCAAGGACAAAAAAAAACCCTTTCACTTAACTGGTTTCTTACCCAAATCTGTCTAAAAGGACTTAATTCTCAATTCAAAAATATTTTGAACATTAGAAGCTGCCAAAAAAAAAAAAAAAACTTTGGAACTATAACCACCAAAACATAGAATTTACTCTGTCTAAGTCGGGTTGGTATTACATCGGAAATTGGAAAAAAAACTTATTCCACAACTTGAAAATGTTTTGAGAGACCAAGTCAAAAAAAAAAAAACAAAAAAACTAAAGATGATCAAAGCTAAAAAACCTGAAATTTTGATTACAAAACTCGCCAATTTTTCTTCTTTTATATATAAATATGAAATTTTCCTTTTCACTGGTTATTCAGATATAATTTTTCTTAAAAATAATATTAAAAAAAAACCTTTCTTTATATTATGTTAGCCATCTACTTACAAAATGAAGTGATAATAAGTTAAATAAATTCATATTCTTATTTATTTCTTGATAAATATATTTATATATTTACATATGTATATATCTTTTATTCAAAATGTATTCAATACAAAGCAATTCTACACAAATCAACACTTGAGACCGAAAGGTCTCTAGTTTAAGAGATGACAAGGATAGGTGGGGTTCAAGGAAGGGTGGGCGTAAAAAAAAAAACCAATATACATATTAATAAAACGATTTTCTAGAGAAAACAAAAGGATTGTGCATGAAGATTATTTGATATTGAATTTTTAAAAAAGTATTAGTAATTTGTGAAGGTGATGATGATTGTGGAGTTACTTTTTCTTAATTATATTTTATTTTGAATTGTATTATATACAAGAGGATAACTCAAAATAAAATTAATATATAAAAATTATGCACTATTCTTTTAACCATTTTTGTAAATATTATTTTTTCTTCCCATTGGCTATTCAAAGTAGGTTGTGGGAAGAAAAAAAAAATCTTCACATTCTTACCCATTTATTTATATACAATGAATATTTTCAAGTAATATAATTTTAAAAAATAAAAAGCTCGTTCAACTTATTCAGTGGTTAGTGGTAATTATTAAATATTATTTTAAAATATAAGAGTACAAAAAATAAGAAATTAACTTATAATCTAATATAAACTTATTTTTAAATATAAATTTTTAAAATGATTTATAATTACCATGATTTACTTAATTAAATTAAAAGAATTAAAATATATATGAAATGAATAAATCTAATTAGTTAAATATTCATTAAATTAAAAATATTTATTCAATATTATATACAAGAAGTGATGAAAATAAATATAAGCGATATTTAAGATAAAGGATAATATTAAAAAATATGCATAAATATATTTTTTTATCTTTTTTATTTTAAAGATGTTAAATTGAATGACAAGGACACTTTGAATTATTTTTTCTCAGTTAAATTTTTAGTGTTTATGGTATTACAATTACTATTTAATGATTTTTTGCACATTGCGTGGGTCTTATACTGGTTGAAATAAAAGTAGCTCAATGTGCCATCTCATCCATCTAAATTAATCTTTAGTTTTTAATTAATTAATTTATAATACAAAATAAATTTAAGAATTTTGAATAGAAACTGAAGATCGTTTGAGATGCTAAAGGTTTGACATCAAATACATAGTTGAATATATAATATAATTGCATCAAAATTTAATTACTATTATTTAAATTATTATAGTATATAAAAGTGCATTTACACTTAAACTAAATAATAGTATTGAAGTATTAAATATTACTTAATTGTAAATCATTTTGAAATTTAATAAATACTTACTCTATTTTAAAATAAGTATCTTTCTTTAAAAAAAGAAGAAAAAAAAGAGTCAATTTCACAAGATTTATCATTTTATATTATCAAAACTTATGAATTGAGATTTTTCTAATATTATCCTTTATTTTATTAGTAGAACAATTCACTGGATAATTAATACTCTAGAGTTATATCTTTAATTGAGAGAGATAGAGGGTAATTTGGACTATTTACTTATAAAAACATTTCAAAATGAGGACATTTTAGTTGCCATAAAAAACCTTAAATAACACCTAATATGAAGATAATATTATTGTGTAAGTCTTTGTGTGTGTTCATTGAATGTTACTTTCAACAAATATTCAAAAATTGAACTACTGTTTTTTATTAACATATTTGATGAATCCTTCAAATTATTTATGAATTTTATTTTCATATAAAAAATAATATAAAATAAAGTTTTTGAATAGAAACTGAAGAGTTTTTTTGACCATTTTAATAATTGCGTTGGAAATAATTTCTTTTTATATATAATAGTAATAGGTTAAATTTATTAATAAGTTTTAGTACTTGATATGATATTTTCTGTCTTCCTTAACTATTAAGGAATTTTAAAAATAATAATTATGGAATACGGTTTAATTCTTTAATGCAATGTCTGTGTGTCAAATTCTATTGTTGACACTTGTCACAATGTTTTGCTAGGATTATCTTCTACTCTATCCATCTCAAAATAAGTGCCTCTATGGGGAAAAAATGGTCAATTCCACGATATATAGTACATGTCATTTTGTATTATCAAGACTCATTAATTGATATTTTTCCAATATTATCTTTTACTTTATTCCTAAAATAACTTACTAGATAATTAATACTCTATGAAGGATATATCATTAGTAAAGAAATATAAAAGGTAATTTAGTTAATTTGAATTTAAAAATACCTAAAAATAAAGATTCCTTAATTGTCATGAAAACCTTAAGCCACACCTCGTATTATATAGAGAAAATATAGATTTCAGAAAGTATTTTTATTTTTATTTCAAACTTAGTGTCATTCTCAGCTTTTAGAATATTTTGTAGTCCTTCCATTTCATAATACTGTACTTTATTTAAGAGTAAAATTTTGCTTAAAAAATAAAGTCATTTATTGATCCTATCGATGAGTATTTTTTCTCCACAATTAATACTCATTATAACCTAGTTTACTCCAATTTTCAAGCTAATTTCAATTTTCAAGTACATATGATGAAAGGGGTTGGGGGTTGGCGGGGGACCCTTTTGTGTCCTCCGTGTATGGTAAATAGTATATATGCAAGCAATTAATTATTAAGAGAAAATAAATATGATTCAATTTAATTTTTTACTAAGGTACTTTAGTCAAAAATTAATCTAAAATAGTTCTCTATCCATTTCTTTTTACAAATCGTTTTAGTTAATTAATTTTATTTTAAAATAAAAGTCACTTTATATTTTTTTGAAGGAGCAATTTTATTTCCCATTTTCCATCATACCTTTCTATAACATTAAATATTAGGATTAATTCATATAATCATTTTTTATTATAAGAGATATTTTAATTCAAGAAAAATATTAATTATTGAAATAATCATTAAATTAGTTTGTATTCCAAAACCTTAAACGACTTTTAAACAAAAACGGAGGGAGTACACTCTATATCAATTATCCTAATTTAACGTAAGTGTAAAAGAATTAAAAAAAAAATGCTCCCTCTATTACCTAATGTAGGTCTTTTTAGAGTTAAATTTTTGTTTTAAATACAAGTATAGTTTTATCAAAGTTTACAAGTGTTTTTTTTACCATCAACTCTAACGGTCTTTCTTATCCAATTTACTAAGTAATTTAACTAAAGTATTTTAATTCTTTTATAATTTTGATTAAATAAATATATTTTAAATTCTTAACGTCCATATAAAATTTTTTTTAAAAAGGGAGGGATTACTTAAAGACTTAAGAGGGAACGAAGGAATGTATATACAGAGACATAGTATAAACTTTTCAAATCTCTAAGAGCATTTTCATCCTTTAACTAAAATTTAGGGATTATTTGGTGAAGTCGACATTTGAACCATTTTTGTCAAATTAGATAGCTTTCATTTATCACAAGACCACTTCATCGATTGTCAATTTTTTTTTTTTTATACTAAACCAAGAGAATATATATTGCTAAAACTACAAAAGAGGAGTTTTGTTGTATAGTATTCCATTTCTAGGTATAACTCACTAAGTTCTTTTTCTCTCTATAATATATATAATTTAGTGATCCTTAAAATAGTATGGGGTGTATCATTAAATTTTTTTTTATTTTAAACTCAATCCAAGAAGGTGTTTGTGGAATTTAAATTCAAAACTTTTGATTTCCGTACTTGTCACTCTCAAGGACACCTGTGTTTTACAACTTCATGTTTATAATTTTTTAATAACTGTAAAATAGGTTAGTCGAGTAATTTTGATTGAGTAGAGAGTTTTTTTAAAAAAAAAAAAAAAAAATTTTGAAGGGCTAGTATACGATAGGCCAAGGTATTCGGTATAGGGAGGATGATCCAAAACAAAAAGGCTAAAAGAGGAGTCTGAACGAATTAACGTCCTTACAGTGATGAAGTTATTCAATTTCAATGGACTACACAAAACATTTTCTTTCATTAATTTCATTGAAAAATTCACAACTGTAAACCATTCTTTTCTTTCAACCTAAAACCAAGGCATGTGTTAAAGTAGTGTTAGACAGAGATTACGTATATAACCTTCGGTTCGGTCTGAATAGGGAGCATTCCCTCGGTTTTCAAAATGTTTGTTATTACGTCCGTCCCAAAATATAAGTCATTAGTCATCATTTTAAGTTGTTTAAGGACTCTTAAATGCAACTATGTTATGTAAAAAAAGTCTCTTCTCTCTTTCCAATAATTACAATTCTCTTTCTTTATAATAGATGAAAGACAATATTAATGGAGGGCAAGATTGGAAAACGTATCATAATTATACCTTGATACTAGTAAAATGACTTATATTGTGGAACAAAAAAAAAAATCTAAAACGACTTATATTATAGGATAGAGGGAGTTTTTATTTGAAAATAATTATCATTTATATATTTCACTGTAAAAAGTGTATGTGAATTACTTATATTACCTTTTATTTGTTATTCCCTCTATTTCCTTTTAAATGTCATTTAAAGTTTTAGAATAATGACCAAGACAATGGTTATTTCAATAATTAATATTTTTTTGGACAAAAATACACCTTATAATAAATAATATTAATAAAACTTTGGCGATAATTATTTTGAAGATGAGGGTGTATAATGGTGTGGGTGGGAAGCAAAATTAAATCACAATAACTACCATCGGAAAATGGGGAAAATTTGGTCATTTCTTCCCTATTGCTCTTGAGTTACAAGAAAATTTCTCAACTTCCACAATTAACCGCATGCATTGAAACTCGCACCTCCACCATTAATTTTAATTTTTATTTATTATTATTTTTTAAACCGTTTGAACTTTGACATGGAATTTTTCTAATTTACACTCGCATTTCGATTATTTCAGGTCATACTTACCACGTTATGTTTACGGATGCGTCTTCTTGACTTAGATCCATATATATCTAACTTGTTAATTACGGTTAAAACTAACGGAACATTAAAATGGGTGATGTTAAGTCAAACTTATGATTTTTTTTTGGCTAAGTAAAATAATGGAATGTTACACAAATGAGACAAAATCCCATGGTAACAGCTTAATAGGGAAACCACTACACCCCAATCAACAAGCCAAAATAGTAGGCAAAATAAAACGAAAAGGTAAAATAAACATACTGAGGCTTTCCTCCAAGAGCTAATTTCATTGTCCACAAACCATACTGATAAAGAGTTGACTCCATCTCGATGTATCACAGCTTCCTCTGAAATTCTAGAAGCATCAATGATCTCAATAGTCACCTAAGAAAGAGATTAAAAGTCAAGAAAGGGTTCAAATCTAATCCGGATAATAATAAAACTCCATAGGAATGGAGAATATTAAACAAATCTACAAAATAAAGTGTCAATAGGTTTTGGATTTTGAAGAAACACTCCTAAAATGAAAACTTTTCTAATTTGTAGGTAAAAGATGGATGATTTAAACGGAATAAAGGGGCATTCGGGTAAGATCGGAGCACCGGCCGAAACAATTCTAGCAATTTGACCTGAATACAACATATGCTGGAAGAAGTTGAGGAGCTAAGAGGAGAAGAGAGAAGCGGTGGAAAGCAAACAATCAAAATTTATAATATTCAAATAAAAGATTTTAACTCGAACCAATTTTGTTACATTCTTAGGTATTGATATAGGTAAGGGTGTTTTTACAAAATTTGCTAAGTATTGATTTCTATTTTTCTATTTTTAGCCACGAAAGATTTTTTCGGTAATTTGATAAGTCAATGCATTACTTCGCAACCTTAGTATTTATGTAAAAGCTTTAAACGACCTCTGTACTCTAGAGAGATATAAACCGGAGTAACCACTGCAAGAAATATGTTAATTTGTGGTAGTTGAAATTGCCAATTTTTGACAGTTCTGACAGCCAGAAAATTCATTTCCCAATTGTCCCCAAACAGTTGGCAAGTTGAGGATCGCTAGGTACATTTCCGACGGTTGAGCCACACTGGGGGAATTTTGCAGCAGTTTTTGACTTAAGTTTTTGGCAGTTTTTAACCACTAGAAAAAAGATCTCCATTTTTTTTACTATTTATTTTATAGTTTTCAAATTTTAATTTATAGTTTTTTTTATATCCAAAATGCAATTTAATTAATTAATTAATATAAAAATATATTATTTATATTAATGATTAAATTAATCAAAGTAAAGTCAAATTAATGATAAAGTTAATTATTATTTACTTGATGTTAAAAAGTAAAAATATACTCATGGATTCATATAGAAAAAAAAAAAATCACTCACAAGAGCTTAAGGAAGCAATGTGAGATTGATAATTCATTTTATATTTCCTAATGATTTCTGAAATTGCCAAAAAATAAAAATTAATAAAAACTGTCAGAAAACACTTTGTTTTTTCTTCAGTACTACTAGGCACAAAAAAATTCATTGCAAACCACTAAAAAACTCCTTCTTTCCCGAAAATCTCCATGTCCATTGAGAAAATGGGAAAAATCTGTTACAAAAAGTAATTGAGTGATAATTTTCTTAATCTGTCAAAAAATATCTATAAAAAATTTCTCCTTTTCTTGTAGTGACTGTTCAAAAAAGTCATAATTAGCCAGAAAATAGTCACTTGATTTGCTTATCTAAATTTCTATGTAAAAAGGAAAGTACCTGACTCCATATGCAGCAAAACCTAGTTAATCAAACCATGTAAAACCAATTTACTGTAAGTAGCCCTAGAACCAATTATATTTTAGGTCTTAGTTATCCCCTCCTCGACAGTCTAGTCGGTAGAATAATGAGTGCGGAGATTAAAGATCATCTCGAATTCGAATCCTGTAATAAAAATGACTTATAATTATGGACGGAAGGAGTAATAATTTTTTTCACAAAATTTTTATTTGTGTAATATGCTATAGAATATATATATTTATGTGCACGAGAATATCTAATTACTCACGCCCCCGCACGTGTTTGCCTGCCTAATTATCCGTCCAAGTTACAAAATTCTATCTTAGAAGTTGAAAAATTAATTAGAGAAAGAATCAGATAATTTTAAAAAACAAAGGGATTAGTTTATTTCGGTTGGAGCTGTCTGGAATCAAAAA
Source organism: Parsonsia alboflavescens (assembly GCA_028571225.1). Classification (NCBI taxonomy): domain Eukaryota; kingdom Viridiplantae; phylum Streptophyta; class Magnoliopsida; order Gentianales; family Apocynaceae; genus Parsonsia; species Parsonsia alboflavescens. The sequence continues at coordinate 2,953 of JAOXNR010047267.1, read as the reverse complement.
ATGAAAAAACTGGAGACAGATTACTTACGTACGAAAAAATCTTTTTAAGTTTGTAGACCGTCGACAGATTTCTCGTTGCGCCAGCTACAAGTCTCCTGCAGGAACATTAGTTTTCACACATGTGATGTGAGTCAAAGACAACCAGCTATGCAGTGTTACGAGCATATTTTATAGAATATTTCAATTACGTTTCTAAAGATTTATTATTGAAAAAAATAATTTTTTTTTATTTTTCAAAATTTTTTATTAATTGAACCCATAAAGGGTAAATTAAATTTTAGAGAAACTTAATTAAATTAAAATTTTTTTTTTAAAAAAAATAAGACAGTTGATCGTTAGAAATTTAATCGAAACACTCTATAAGATGTGTCACGTAGCAGTTTATAATATTTCCATAATATATATAGCTGTGTTCAGATCAATTCTCATGCACCTCAACTATCCGAAGTTAGAGTATGCAGTAAAATTGAGTCGAACTCATGATCTGCAATGTGTAAGCAACACTTCCAAATCACTCGACTACATCCTTGTATGCAAATATATAGATATATATATATATATATAGGGTAATGGTATAACAGCTGAGTTTCTAACAATCAAAGTATAAAATTTTCAAGAAAAATTTTATTTTATATATTATATCCTGAAAGGATAAATAAAATCTTAGTGATAATGGATCAAATTTATTATTATTATTTCTTAAAAAAAATTAACTGTTAATTTTGACGATTAAATACTTAATTGTACATTTTATATAGCATTTACATATATATATATATATATATATAGAGAGAGAGAGATAGTTTATTGTTGTTATACCGAATTGTCAAAAAGTATGTACAAATTGGAATTTTGTTGTTAGGGACTATAATGGTCATAGCTAATATTACTTGAACGAATGGTTTCATGGTAGATTAGTCAAAGATCATAGAGATTTTGTATATCTTTTTAATATTATCTCGAGATAATACAAATATTATTTCTGTTCTTATATCTATTGTTTGAATATTATTAATTTATATATATATTTATATATTTATATAGATTAAGAACTTACAGAAAGATCTTAACACTACTACAATGTGCTCCCAAAAGTGCCGCCTCAGCTGCAACTGCTTCATTATTTTTTAGGTATCGTGAATATTGTCTCATCCGATAAATCGAACATTCCCACATAATTTGAGTTCTGATTCAACCTGTTCAGCACCAAATATAAATCATTTTATTTAAATTTTTTTATTATTAATTATAAATCGTTGTTTTCATGATTATATATTTCGTTACGAAGAAAGTATAATAAATATGTAAATAGAGAATATCTTTTTCTGAATATATTATTTCTAATTATTGAAATAAAAAAGAATAATTTGAAAGGAGACAAAAATAGTAGCATATATATAGTATCTGAAACTTATTTAGTTAAAATATTTAAAAATTAATTTTATTTTTTTGATAAATGTCACCTTTGTTTCATTTTTAACCATAAAATTATATATGACTGTTTTAACACTTTAAAAGTATGCCTATTTTTCTTCTTCTTCTTCTTCCTTTTTTTTTTTGCTCTTTTAAAGAAAAAAAAATTGGGTAGGAGATTTGGCATGAACCTTTACTTATATCATAAATGTAGTATAATAGTAGTCAGTATACATTTTGTAGAGAAAAACTGAAAAAGTTAGAAAAATGAAGAAATTTAATCGTTCTTGGTTATTACCAATATTTTCATATGAAAAAGGAAAGGCTTATAGAGAAAAGGGTCCAGGATCTCATATTAATTAATTTATGCATCACTCTCGGTTACATCATTAGAAATTTAATACATATCTCCAAATGATTAAATATTTCAAAAGTTTAATTTATCTTTTTAAGTTTTAATATATAAAATATATTAAAAGAAAATAATTAAAGACTATAAATAAAATTTTTATTAATGTAAAACGTATTTATACAATAACGTGGGGGAAAGGAAACGGCAGAGATCGAATGGAAAAGGGTTTTTCTAATTTTTTTGGTGTGGAAAAGTGATCGAATGGAGTCTTTCACAAGGATAGTAAGAGTAAGAGATATTGATACCGTTATCCTTCTTCAATAAGGTTCCTGCCCTTTTCCAAAAGGTGTCGCAATTTGCTTTTTGATTTTTCCCAATATTGTACTAGTAGTAGATATAAACAGAACTGTCTTCTAGAATTAAATTATATATATATATATATATAAAAGAGTTGTTTAAAAAATAAATAAATTTTTTTAAAATATAAATTATTATAAAATTAATAATTATTTTAATTTTTATTATTTCGTTATAATTTTTTTATTAAAATTTTAATATGTTCTTCAAATTTTTAATTCATATAAAAAGGAAAAAAAAAACTTATAACTCCCGATGATGAATTTATATTTGAAGGTTTTAGATATATACAATTACCCCCATAAAAATTTACAAATAGAGATATAATAACAAAATATAAATTTTAAGAATTTATTATAATTTTTAAGCAACATAGAATTATTCTAAAACTACCCATGCAGGTTAATTAATTAACTACCTTAATTATATTAATAAATCTTACTTATATTTGAATTCCCTTTTACGTGTCCTTTATCAAGATACTTTCATCATCTTGGAAACTCGATATTAAATTATATATTTTCCTGTTTTTAAAATTCCTTTATTAGGGAGAAACCAAAACAAGCTTTGGGAAAGGAAACAGTGGGCTGGAAGTACCACTGGAGAAGGGAGGAGGCTGATAGCCGGTATACATAAGTGATAACGGTAGGGGAAAGGAAACGGGAAAGGTCAAAAAAGGGTTCCTTAGCCCAGTGAATTGGCATGCAAAAACAAGACGTGTCAGCGTGCAAGACAAAGAAGAAGAACAAGTGTTTGTTAGAGTGGCGCAGCAGATAGCACGTGGGGAAGGGCCAGCCGTGCTTTGGAACTCGCAAAACTCTACTCATACTA
>JAOXNR010047246.1:0-18523 GCA_028571225.1 Parsonsia alboflavescens | reverse complement strand
CGTTACGGTAACGGTCGGAGCGCGCATTAAGGTGCGCTCCGGAGCGCACCTTAGCAAATCCGTATATATATATATATGCTCTTGCCCTTTCAAAAAATAAACAAACGATATGTAAAAGCAAACACTAATTCATGATGTCACTTGATATGACAGTCATGTTAGGAAAATGAAAGGATAAGATGTACTTTTTTATTGGATGAGATGTACTTTTTTATTGAATGGCTTGGATTAATTCCCTCCTCTTCAAATTCCTTAACTAAATATAAATGGATAATTTTGACCTGTGGCCACTTTTCTTTTCTTCTACGTTGCACACAGAAATCTTTTACTTCAAAGAACAATGCATTCGTATACTTTAAATTCTTTGTTTCTTAGCGACTTTCAAATATTGATTTGTGGTTTATATCTTAGATTGCTGGGCTTACATAGTCATTGACAAAGAATTTTTTTTTGTCGCAGAAAGCAAAGCAAACTTGGTAAAGTTCGAATTTTTCAAGGTTTTCTTGCAAAAGTTTTTTTCGAATGTTCTTGAAGAAAAAACTAACTTCTGGATCCTGTTAAAGGTATTTGATCTTTCAATCTACCATCCTTTTGTGGTTAATTGTTTAAGTTTATAAACATGTCTTCGGGTAGTTCATATTTTGATGATAAGGCTAATTCAGAAATTAGGGAAATGTTTGAGGATGATGTAGGAGATGAAATAGCTTTTAGTTCGGCTATCATGGTTAATTGAGTTTCAAAAGAAGATATTATAGACATACAAAAGGATGTGAAATGAATGGGTGAAGTAGATGAATCAAGTCTCCTAAAGGCAAAATTTCATGGTATTCAATATACCATAGGTAATAGAAATGTTGATTATCCATTTTGCAATGAAAAATATAACCGACGGATATTAGATTACAAACCTCCAAGACAGATTATCGTTGAATATTCAACAGATAGTAAACAAGCTGGCTATGATGAAGGGCCAAATAAAATTAAGCCTCAATATTTGACTACTTGAACTTTGTTACATAGTAAAAATGATGATGATTTCAAATATGATTTTAGTATACCCTCAAATTGTGATATAGAAATTCCTGGAGAATTGGGTAGGGTTTTTAGACCGCCTTCTGGATTTGTGACTACATATGTAGCACATTTTAAAGCTAGACTTAGATTTCCCTTACATCCAATCTTTGTTGATATTTTGAAATTTTTTGAGATTCAATTAGGACAATTAAATCCTTATTTTAGCAGATATACCATAGCATATATTCTGACTTGTTGAGCCTGTGTAATCAAGTGTAATTTAGAGCGATGGAGAAAGCTTTTCAAAGTATACCAGAGAATTAACACTGAAGAGGGGAGAGGTTTCTTTTATTGCCAAAAACGTGCTAATCATATGAATATTTATAAAGGACCAAGTTCTATTCATGATTGGAAACATGAGTTTTTCTATACTCGGGATCTGAGTTTTGGTGAGTTGAGATATCCATGGGACTTTAGAAAATCCCTGAAAAATTATCCACCTATGGAGTATGAATATTTAAGAAGAGAGTATTCCAAACTAGCCCTGTTCGAATGGGAACTGAAGGGTGGAGAATCATGGAATACTAACTTGCTTCGGTAGGAGGAATTTTGTCCATGGAAGATTTTAACTATGTCCAATTAAGTATGTATCTTCTTATCATTTTGATTTGTTTATATGTTTTCCCGAAGCATATTTTACTAACAGATTTATGTTTGATACAAGAAAACAATTTTTGATTGATGTTATTTCCAGGAAGGCTCAGGCAGCAAGGGTAGTTGTGGGTAATATATACTCTTACATTGTTATGCATGAAGTACCATGAGACAAAAGTTATAACTTTGTTATAGATATGCATGATACATTTTATGTACCTGACCAATTCATAGAGTAAAAAGGCGAAAAGGAGAAGAAAAAAACTGAAAAGAAAAATGCTACTCCAAAGGGTCAATCCGAGAAAAGGTCAAAGCAAATTCATGGTAAGGTAAAAGACCCGAAGGGGAAAACTTCTGACAAAAGTGATCGGGAAAAATCAAATAGCCAAGGTATTCAAATTCCAGAGCCTTCTTAACAAATATCATGAAAAAGAAAAGAGAATGAGCCTTCAAGTTCTGAGTCTACTCAGAAGAAGAGTAAAGGAAAAGAAAAAGAGAAAGAATTTGAGAAAATAAATTTAAATGAATTAGATGAAGTAAATGAAGAAATATTTGTCCCAAATTGGAATGTTCGGGTTAGGGATCGGGTAAGCGATAATGCCGATGTGGTAGAAGAGTTTATGATTCTTTGCTTACCCGATTGTGAATTAGAGTCAACCTAAAAAACAAACATTGCTGAACTTAAATAGATATTTCATTTGAGAAATGTGCAAGTGTTACAAATATTGTTTACTTTAATTTTTCATAATATTAAATATATGTATTTTGTCTTATACAATGAATTTTGTTTTCAGGCTTTGTCTGTCAACCAACGCTTGATGTGGGTGTTGGATAAAAAGGATGAAAAGATGAAGACATGGCATGCAGAAAATAAAAGGTGTAAGACTCAGCTGGAAGAAGAAAAAATGAAAAGAGAAAAGGTAGAAAGCCTTCATATTGAGAAATCTGTTGTTTTCAACAAACTGGCATAAGAAAAGAAAAAAATTGAAGAAGAAAGTGAAAGATTGAAGAAGGATCAAGATGAATGGAAGGTTATGGCTCAGAAAAATTTATTATGGTATGAAGACCCCGAGTGGTAAAATGTTACCAGCAGTTGAGAATATGGTAATTGGAGATTTCTTTACATCTCGAAAATTTGTAAATATGTGGAGTCGGGTATCAGATAGCTTTATTCACTTGGGAGAGGAGAGTTACTTTTCTGAAGTTCAAAATGAATATTCAAATTTTCAACTTCAAGAAGATTTAAAGGATTTTATGTCAGAACAGAAACATTACCCTCATACATGGGAGAGTGATTTTTATTTTGATGATATGTGTAAAACCTTCCCATCACCGATTTGGGATAGTGACTCATCAGATGAATCAGAGGAGGAAGAGGAAGATATTAGTACATAGAAATCAAAAGGGAAAAACCATTACTTTAAAAATTCCACTTGGTCCTCTGGCATCTATTATGCCTGAAGGTGAAAATACAACACCCGAAGTACCCTTCTTCTCAAGGTAATGAGAATTCTTCTCCTTTTCCCAAGGGATTCAATCTGCAACTCCAGGTCTTCCTTCATCACAAGAAATGCTAAATTTTTAATTACCAGCAAACACTGAAAAATAATCTGTGTTGTAATTGAAGTTCTAAATTTGATGTAATAGTTTTTTGTTCAGGATTAGATCAATGATCTATTTTTTTTATTAGCAAGGCATTTAGTCTTATTATATGAATGGTTGTTTTGCAATTTATATTAGTATGTTTTGACTATTTATGTAAACCGAATTACATAAATAATCGTTTTGAACAAAGGGAAATTCTAAACGTGAATCAACATTTGACATTTCATTGAAGAAAGATTTCAATACAAGAGTGATTCAGGATTGTTGAATCTATTTAAAGAATACAACTAAAAGGTACAATTTGAAATTGTTTTAAGGATAAAACTTCCAGAGATTCATAATATTTCATGTTCCGGCAATATCATTTCCATCCATGTCTTTCAATCTGTAACTTCCATTATGATTATCCTTGGAAATGATATAAGGACCTTCCCATATAGGATCAAGTTTTTTTATTAGGATCTTGATGGCTAACTTCAATTTTGCTGAAAACTAAATCTCCTTGGGTCAAAGATAGCTTCAGGATTTTCTAGTTATAATACTTAGCCAATTTCCTTTTGTAAATGGCTTAATGTTCACCCACTTTTCTTCTTGTCTCTTCAAGAATAGATCAATTCTGATAGATGAACTTCCCACTTCAACTGGAATCATTACATTAGTTCTAAAACACAAATTGAAAGTAGATTCTAGTGTTCGGGAATATGGAGTTGTTCTATAAGACCATAAAATAGTTGATAGTTCATCAACTCATTTTCTCTTTAAACCTAGCAAAATAATTTGGTTTGCTACATCGTCCAAACCATTCATCTATGGATGACCAACTGAAGTAAATCCATGATCAATTATCAGCTCATCATAAAAATTTTGAAATTCCTTAGCTTCGAATTTCTTTCCATTATTAGAAATTAGGACTTGAGGCATTCCAAATCGAGTTATAGCATCCTCCCAAAAGACATCTTTGACTTTTCAGGATGTGATGGTTGCTAAAGGCTTTGCTTTAATCCACTTAGTGAAATAATCAATAGCGACAATTAAAAATTCCCCTCCTACCAAAGCATTCTAGAATGGGCCTAAAAATAAATAGTAAGGAAAAATTTTATAACAATGATTTATTCAAAGTATATTAAACTATTTATAAGTTCAGGTACCTAAAAGATCCATCTCAAATTTGTAAAAATTAATCGGGGTACTTAATGAATGCAATTCGATCTAAGGCAGGTGATGAACATTGTCATGTATTTGGCATTTTTTGTAAGACAAAAGTAAGGAATCTTCCTCAATTGAAGGCCAACAGTATCCCTTACGCATTACCTATACAGAATATAAATTGAAATGATGATTCTAATATCCTTGATAAATCAAAAGATTAGCCAAAATGAATATTCACCTTTCGTGTGAGAGATCGGGATCCAATGTGTGATACACAAATGCCTTGAAGAATATAATTGCCTTCTTCAGAAGTCACACATTTAAGAAGTGGCTATGAAAAATGCCTTTTTGTATAATTGATCATTCATTATAACATATCTAGAAGATGTTGTCTTGATTTTTCTAGCTTCATCTTTATCTTCAGGTAAAATTCCTTTATAAAGAAGAAAATAAATGAAGTCTTTGAAGATATTGACAAAGCAAATCATAATAATAGTAAAGATATATAATACCTTCAGAGATATACTTCAAAATGGGTGTCATCCATGATTCAGCTATATCAATTGACATAAGCGCAACAACATTTATTGACTTTTCTTTTAAAGGCTCAATCCAAGAACCATCAATATGTGTGCCTTTTTTTAAACTTGGATAGAAAATTAGCTTCTGTATTATCTTTTCGGGGAATTTGTTCAACAACCAGATACTTGAATCATGTAACATATTTATTAGCCTTTGCCAAGTATTTTGCAATAGTCTTCCCAAGCCTCACATTTTCACCATTGATATGCCCAGATAATAATTGAGAATCTGTCTTTACCACAAGATTAGAAATATGAAGACTTTCTGCAACCCCTTAAACCAACTAAGAATGCTTCATATTCAGACTCATTGTTGCTAATTTGAAATTCATATTTCAAAGCATAAGCAAAACGAGTACCTTGAGGATTAATAAGGACAAAATCCGCACCTTCAGTTAAATCATCGGTATATAAAATCCAACAATCCTTTGCGGGAATAGATTTGTCAGTTGGAGGATAATGTAACATTCGGGGAATAATGCATTCCAACACAAAATTAGAAAAAAACTGACCTTTAATATATTTTTTAGGCAAATATACGGAAGTAGAATCCGTTAATTGATCAATTTTAAGCATTGGAAATGGCTTTTTAGGAATTGCTTTATTTGAAGAAGTGTAAACGATGAACATTCTCTAAGAACCATTTGGCTTTGGAAAAACCCCTGGATTTAAAACCTAAGTTGGGCATTATACATGACGAATAATTCCAACTTCTAATAAATCTTGAGTTGCAACTTTAATTGCTATGGTCTTTATTTCTCCAAAAGGTCTTCTACTTTGCACAATAGGTTATATGATTCAGGAATACCTAACCAATGTTCCATAAATGATCTAGGGATAGATCCCATTTCCATGGTAGATCAAGTAAAAATATTTTGATACTTTGCCAATAAATCAAGTAACTGATGTTTTAATCTTATACGCAAAGCTTTCGCATGGAAATTTTGCATTTGGGATGAGCAACGTGGAGTTGAAATTCCTCTTTCTCTGTTGTTGGTTCAATCCAATCTTCTTTCTCCTCACCATTCTGGGAACTATTAGAAGATACATGTACAAGAATTGCATTTGAAATAGCAGTTTGATAACAAGTATGCACAGCCTGAATGTCACCTTTGATGGTGTAAAATGTACCACCTGAAGGCACTATTAATAGATTCTAGAATGTGTTAAACTAGGCTCTCATTTTTTTGAGTCCTAGACAACCACAAATGATGCTATATCCTAAAGTTAAATCTACAATGAACTCATATCGTACAATTGGTTGATCAGGTCCCCACTGAACCTTCAAATTGACAATTCCCAAAGCCAATATGGTTAAAACTGAGAAACCAACCAAAGGAATTCTATTAAATTTGATCAAAGAATCATCAATCTCCATTTTGGAAAAAGCCTCGTAATATAAAATGTTTGCAGAACTCCCTGTGTCAACTGGAATTTGCTTAACTACATAATCATGAAAATTTAAAGAAATGACCAAAGGAATATCATCATTTATCACAGCCGAACAATTAATCTTTTGTCTTTTCTCTGGTCAACTAGTAAATCTGGAATGAACTCTCGAAATCATATCAATAACAAGAGGAGTTGGTTTTTGTTTGAGTGTATTGCCCCTGTATGATGAATGTATTGCTGCAATTTCCCTTGCTAAATGGCATTTTCAATCTCTCGAGACAATAGATAACATTTAATAGTGTGATGCCTATCTCTTTGTGGTACATGCTATACCTATCCTAATGCCTTTTCAAGTGGAGTTTGAATTGGTTTTGGAGGAGGCAATATACCAAAACTCTCAACTTGTTGTAGAATCATGGCCTTTGGAGCATTCAGAGGTGTGAAATTAGCATTGCTATTACGAGGACCATGATTCGGGTTTGGTGGTTTACCCTTACTACCATCTAAACAATTATCAAATATTTTTGGTGGGAAGGAATTAGATCGTTTTGGTGGAATAGAACAAAACGAACATCTAACCTTGGAGGTTGTGATGCTTTGGGCTTGAAGTCAACAGAAGTACTTGAAGGGGTTGTAAGAGTAGTACTAGAGAAAGACTTCTAATATGTCAAATTAAAATTCCCCGAAGTGTTATTGAATTTTTGTTTCTTTTGTCCACTAGTGTCATTATAATTCTTTGTAAATTTTTGCATTTCATTTTGCCAAACCACTATTTCGGGAAACAAAGATTGTTCCCCTTGAATCAATTTTGAAACCGATGCAACTATTCGACACTGTTGGTTAGCATATTTGCATATAGCTTCTCAGAATGTTTACCCATTCTTAGACCATGACAAAATACCTGTATATATATGACCTCATAACAATCTAAAACCATTTGGGCTTTAGCATTAAACCAAGTCCAATATTCATCGAGAGGTTCTTCGTTCCTTTGTCTAATACTCAAAAGATGGTATTGATGTTTCATTTGTAAAGAGCTCCCAGCAAACAGACATATGAGTTAATGCAATTATCAGGTAATGAAGAATACTAATCTAAAGCTTGGCCTGTTAATGTGATAGAAAAAGCTTTATAGTACAAGACATCATCAGGGTCAAGAAAATTTAACATTGCATTATAGTTTTTAAAATGCCTTTAGGGATCACTAGAACCATCAAACTTATCTAAAGAAGGCAATCTAAAATCTTTCGGGACTTGGACTTTCTCGTGTGGAAGGTGCGGTTGTAATGAAGCAGATTCATCCATTGTGAATGTTTGTGAAGTGTGTAATTTAGGCATAATATATGCCAATGTCTATTCAATCTTGTGAACTTTATCTTCTAAAGGAGGTGGCTGAACAAGAGACACTGCCATATGTCCTCCCAAAAGGGTTTGAGGCAAAAAGGAAGAGGATTAGGAAAATAAGGGTTATAATATGGATATTGTGGATATAGTTTAACCTAATTGTATTGAGGTAAAATCAGGGGAACATATGGAGGAGGTCCTTGATTTGACATGGGTGGCGAAGGAGTAACAGATTGGACTTCATTGTCTTCATCATGTCGAACAGCAACATTGTGATAGGAAGATTCCATAGTCTCTCTAATTGGAGGTGGTGGAGGAATGCTGTTTTGTATAAAAAAATAAGCTTGAAAAGCTTCATAATGATCTACAGCCAACTTTAACCTTGTCAGTGTCTGAAATCACTAGGGGAGGTACCTTAGAAGTTTGTTTCTAAGTCTTTGATTTTGTTTGTCTTGGACCCAGATCATGAAACTTGTCTTTCAGATCGATCAAGAGGAATAAACTGTCCATACTTAATTGGTCTGGATGTATTCTTCAATAGTGCTGGATCAATAGGAGGTAAAAGAGTAGGGTCATTGGCATTTACCATTGGTAATCCAAATTTGAAGAAGGGACCAAATTTTTTGGATTTTGAACTTGTTTTGACGTCGAAGGAGCTTTAGAACCTTGTCTTGTTCTCAGTTTTACCAAGAAATCAATGCCAAAACCACGGTGGGTGCCAAGATGCTGTTGCAAACTCATGTACAATATGCCTTCGAGACCAAATGAAGAAAGCGTTTGGGACCAACATGTGACCTTCAGGACCTAAGAGGAGGAATCTCCTCTTTAACCCTCCAATGATCAAGTCAGAAAGGAGAGAAATTTGTACAGAAAGAATAAAAGCTTCTAGAGAGTAAAACAAACCTTCTAAATAAACTCAATTCCTCTATTTATAGTTATACCTAAGAAGTAATAGAGAAGTAAAATGTAATTTGTCTTCTGAACCACTTGCAATATAATATTCTTAATTTCCACACAGGTTGTGTTATATTATTATTATATGCAGGTGTATACTATACACCGATAGTTTTTGGAGATGAGTTATTAATCGTCTTGAAAACCGTTGGGGAGGTAGGCAATTCTTGCTCGACTTGATGCTTTGGAAAATGACAGTGCGGGAATAGAGGCTATACAACCGATAGATTATGATGAGGATGCTTCTCTCGACGATGATGACCAAGGTCCCTTTCTTTAATTTCGTCAAATTCCAACTGATTTTGGTGGTTTATCATTTACCTTTCAAGAACCAGTTATGTTAAATCTTCTGAAATGAAATAATTTAGGATTTGAATTCGTTATCACGTACCGATCATAGTGAAAGATTCATGCTTTCTTAAACTAACATGACTTGGAAAATTTATATCTGCGGTTGGAGGAAGAAAGAATTAATCACATTATCTTCCCCCCACCCCCCCAGCCAATACTTACACTGACTATTTAATGACTCTCTTCCTTGCTAAGAGAAGTTAATTGATATTTACTTGAGCAATATTTTATTTTAAATAATTTTTCCAATTAATAGTACAAGTTTCACTAGAAATTACTGGTTCTGGCATTAAAAATTTTATTTCGCTCCATAGCCTTGAGTTCTAGTTCGCATTTCAATGTCCGAGTTTGCTATCATTTCACTTAACGATTGATTTATGTTCAATTTTACTTATTTCGCAGAATATTTTGGCATGTTTAATTCACCTCTGGCTTAATTGTATGCATCTAAAAGTTTTCTTCTCTGTAGTATAATTTTATCCTTGGACTCATTATCAGGGAGTGGTAGACATATCCCTGAAAAATGATTTTTCTTCGTTAACTTCTTCAAGACTTCTAGTTTCCATCTGCATCTCATGCTTGGACAACAGAAATCTTGAGCTCCAAAACATTCCTTGACTTCTTGCATGAGGTATTATTGACCAAGAAATGTGTGGTTCTTCTGTAATCTGTATTTTAGTTTCTTTGGAGTATATATATTTTAACTTTTGGAGCCAGTTTACCACAGGATAGTTAAGAATTTATTAGGTGTTTGAGTTAATAAGAGATCATCCAACACATTGCTTTTTGAAACTATGGTGATATTATTTCTCTGTGTGACTAAGCTTTGGATATTTATTAGAATTAACATTATACATTTCTTTCTCAACTATAGGCAAATCTGGAATCTTTGCCTCCTACCAAGTTCCACATTGTGACGCCATTTTTGCACTGTATGTGGATTAACTGGGAGCTATACCTGCGTACAATGTGGGATGCGCTTTTGTTCTATCCGGTGCTAGAATATTCACAATGATGCAAGAGGCTTGAAATTTGTCACATGAGAGCTCAAGTCAGTTTATATGGGAGGCTATGTTTTCCTTGCCACCGTTGTGAGCTTCCTCTGAATATGGTTAAGATCAGTGTTCAGAGACAGCATATGTGGATGCTAAGCAGAAACATCTCTATATGAATTGGCTATCTTCTATCAGAAGTACTTTGTATATATCTTTCTCCCTTTCCTTTAATCTATGTTCTTTAGGAAAATGCAATCTCTGCTTATTTGTGATGTCAGGTGATTGTGAGCAGTGTTCAAAATAGTAAGCTGGATAGGGATTTCTCTTATGGACCTCCTGAAATAGGCATGCAAACATGAGATGTGTTATTTACGACACACTTTCTAACGAGTTAAAATGTTCCCTTAAGTTGTGTAGACTGACGCATTTCTAGTTAACTGAACATTCAAGTAGCCTCTGATATTGCAAATATTTATGTGGCATTTTACTATCTTCGACAGCCCTGTCAACTAGGGCTAGCCCGTCCCATCCGGATATAACCCTAAGAATTTAAAGGGTTGGAATGAGCCAGTCCCATTTGCTGCATAGTCATTGAAATTTTAATCCAATCTACCCTCACAAAGGTCAGGATAGGCCAATCATTTATATATTTTTATTTTAAAAAAATACTTAAATTGATGGGAAAATGGGGCATGTTTTGAAAGACCTAGTTCAAATACTCAAGGACCCGATCCAAGAACCAAGAATCCGACTGATATGATCTCATCAAGAAATTCTTCATTCATCAAACTGAAGTCACACGAATTGAAAACAATTCCAAAGATTTCATAAAAAAATTATGCTAGATTCATTGATCGAGTTGTCTTTGAACCTAAACCAATAACTTGAGTTTCATCAATTCAATCCAACACCCTAGCTTAATGAAGGAAACCCTGAGTACTTATCTAAAAACCCTAGAAGAGTCTTCGATAAACACACTCAAGAAAGGTTTGTTTGATCCAAGAGGAATCTCACAAGTTTGAATAAAGTTTTGTTAAAAGTTGTCTTCAAAATATAAATAAGAGCATTTATACTCTAACAACTAAGAAGCCCTCAATAAAGTCTTACAATGGTCACAGGACCTTAATAACCTCTTAAAGTAAGTCAATTGATCAAGAAAAGTCACGAAAAACCAAGTCAAACCATTCAAATTGGGTCAAGGTCACATTAGGAACCAAGATGGATGATTTGACCTGTGCCAGGTAAGGAACTCTCTGTTCCTTTGCAACAATTGAAGCCAAACTTCATTGATAGGCCTTGGTTTGACCGGCGCAGGTTGAAGTGCACCGGTGAAGTCTTCCATTTCATCAAACACCTTTGTTTTCTCTTGTTTTCATTCTCTTCTTTGGTGCTTCACTTCTAGGCTTCCTCCACTTGATTCCAAGGGACTTTGAGAGCTTTCTCTTCACTTGTAACTCATTCTTCAAGTCCTTGAATCACACATAAGTTATAATCTCTCCTTGATTTTTCTTTATCAACAAATGACATCTCTTCAAAGATTTCTTCAAAAGCAAGCCATCAACTTGAGTTTCTCTTTCTTGCACAATTAGAATCCATGCTTTCCTCATCTTTGAAGCTCTGAGTCTTGAGATCGGTTTGGTTGGCATAATAGGAGTTGAATCACCATCATCCCCCCTCACCTTGAAAGGATTCATCCTTGAATCGATTTCATCTACATGGAAAGGAGAAAGATCAGTAACATTAAACGTTGCACTAACTTGATACTTACCAAGTAGACCAACTTTGTAAGCATTGTCATTGATTCTTTCAACAATTTGGAATGGTCCATCTCCTCTAGGATCAAGTTTTGATTTCCTAAGTTGGGAAACCAAGTTTTTAGAAAATGAACCCACACCCAATCACCAACATCAAACTTCATCTCCTTTCCACCTTTGTTATGTTGCTTGGCATAACATTGGTTTTGTACTTGAATGTTCTCTCTAGCTTTGGCATACATTTACTTCACTATGTTCGCCGGCGTTCCTTTTGCCATCTAAACTATGAACTTCATTCAAAGGTAAAGGAATCAAATCTAGAGGTGTCAAAGGATTAAAACCATAAACCAATTCTGATGGAGATCTAGGATCAATCATATAGTTAATGGCATTATTAAGGAAGCCATTCATGGAGGAGTTCAATGAAGGGAAGATTCATAGAAGAAAAGTTGCTTATAAAGACCTTCATTCCAAGCTTGAGAGATTATGGAAGGTTCCATGTCAATACTTTGCTATGAATGAACCAGCTGTTGACTTGAAGATTATGAACAAGAGCTTGTATTTCAAATGTAAGAATGAAGTCTCAAGAATGAAGATTGATAGCTCAATCAAAGAAGTCTTGGTTGCTCAAAGGATTGAAGAGTTTATGGTTAATTGTTGGATGTTCTTCTACAAGGATTTGTACTTCAAGTTTAAGCTTGAAAATATGATTAAAAGAGGCTTCAAAACACATCAAGGATCATCTACAATTAAGTGGAAGAAGCTATGAACAGAAGCACCAAAGAAAAGGTTGAAACAAGAAGAAAATCAAAGATGTTGACGGACCTGGGGGGGGGGGGGATTAGGTTTTTAGAAAGGTTTTTCAAAACATTTGTTAAATAAACTTTTGAAAAGTAGAAAACTATGTTGGTTTAGAACTTTTGTCAAATACTTCAAGGGCAATAAGTTCAAGTTTAAACAACATAAGAGAGATAAGCAACAAAGAAGCCCAACACACAATAAACACAACAATTTATAATGGTTCAACTCACCCATGTGAGTTTGCATCCATTACCTAAGGTTTACTACCATAGGATTTTCCCCAAAGTCCACTAAATTCAATAAACAATAAACCCAAGGGTAACAAACCCAAATTCAACAATTAATAGAAACTAGTATGATCCCTTCCAGACATTTTGTGTCACAAGGACAACTTCGTGTAACCCAAATAAAACTAGGATCACCCTCTCCAAAGGTTTTATGTCGCAAAGACAACTCAGAAACAACAAATCAAGAAAGAGTAGAAATGGGTATAAAGAGCACTTCCCTTGGGAGTGAGATACTACAATTTGAAGCCCTTGCAAGTTCCCCTTTGATGATTCTTGAACAAAAGTGAAGAGATGATAAAATCAAAGTAGCTAAACTTTTCACGCAAATGTATATTGAAGTGAAAGCTTTCTGGTGTCATGAATAATGTGAAAAGTGCTAAGAAAGCTTTTTAAAGGAGTGAAAATCATTATGTGTAACAGTGGACCCTGAACCCGATAGAAATTGACAGTCCATTCATGAAGAATTTGCATCCAAAACTAGTCCAGAAACTTTCTATAAAGGTATTAGACCCTGATTTCAAAACTTTGGAAATTCCATTCTTGGGCATGAGAGTCCAAAAGTTTCCAACATCATTAATTCTCACTAAATTGCACTATCCATTTGAAATAAAATAATTTATAAACACTTTTCATTTTAAAACAACTTATTAAAAACCATTTTAGAGCTCATACTAAAGTTAAGATCTTTTATCAAAACCATTTAAAATCATTTTAAAAGTAAGAATCATCAACATATGGAAGACTTGGTACAAAAATAGAACTAGTTACCCACCCAAGCTTCCTAAACTAGTTATTGAATCTTGTAAAGTCTTGAACTCTTGGAAGACCTCCTCATCAAGCATCATAAATCAATTGTTGAACACTTTGATGTATTCAAATCACCTACTAAAGATCAAACTTTGAATTTTATTAGTCCTACTTTGTAATCATCAAAATAAAGTTAATTAAAAGCCTACTAGGGATTTCAGATGGTTTAATCGAGAAAGAATCAACCGGGCCACATAACTGGCTCCGGTCAAGACCATGCCTAGCGCTAGTGACAACCAGCAAAATCTTGCAGAGAACAGCCTGAAGATTAGGCAGTAACCGATGCCACAACTGGCACCGGTCAACTCCCTCATTTTGTCTCTCAATTTTTTCTATGTTGGTCCAAATGCGATCTTGACTTGTTTTGATCGGTTTCAATTGCTTTTTATTGACATTTCTTAGTCTTTTAAGCTATTTTAAAAGGTTATTAAGGTCCTTTGACCATTGTAAGACTTAGATTTGTTTTTACATGTTAGACTATAAATAGTCTCTTTTGTAATAGTTAAAAAAAACTTTTATCATGGCAAACAATTAATCTCTTTTGTGGGATTCTTTTCAAGATCAAACATGATAATTATGAGTGTTCTTCATGTTCCATTCTAGGTTTCTTTAGATACTTCAAGAAAGGCTTTTCAATTACTTAGCTTAAGTGTTGAACTGTCTTCCAAATTAATTGGGTTGGTTGATTGTTTGCATTAATGAGAGGTCAATCTAATTTCTAAGCTTGAACAACTTGATGAGTCTTGGGAAATTTGCTTCATTTTGATCGATTAAGAGTTGGGCCTATAGATTGTGAAACTTCAACTCAAGATCACAACATATTTTGGTATCAGAGCTTAGGTTTATTCATCAAGAGGTTTGCCTATTTTAATTGCTTTCTTTGTTAGTGTTTAGACCTGATTTGTTTCATTGAAAATCTAAGATTTATGAATGTTTTATTGTTTGTTCCTTTACATTAATCCTACTTCTTTTCTTGTGATCCTATTAGAAAATCATCCCAAAAAGAAAGAGGAAATTCGAAATCCATATTGATCTTGCTATTGTGAGTTGAACTCTATTTGAAAAGTTGATCATATTGTTAGATAGAGATTGAATTGTGATCAATTTTGTTGAGTTGCCTCTTTGCCTATTCAAAACATGTTATTGAGGCAATTGAATTTTTTTGGAAAAGGTAAACTTTCTATTTTCTTTGAATTCGAAGTGTTTGATCATTTGTCTTGTGTTGATTGACCTCACTCTTTTAAACTATTATCTCTTTGGTTCTTATTTGTTGATCATAATTGAATATTTGGTTGATTTGTGTGGATATTTGACATTCTTTTGATAGAGTAGTAGCATTACCCAATTAGAGTTGATTAAGAACCTCAAGAAGAGTATGGAGGGGAAAAAGACGAAAGGGGTGAGATCATTTGAGAGAGTAAAAGCCATATTTAATTGCAAACATGAGAGAACGTGAGGCTTTATACATATATCCCTTGTTTTTCTTGTTTTCTTTTGAAAGTATATGATGGCTAATTCATCATCTCAAGCATTTTATTATGGAGGAAAATGGGAGACATCACATCCTTTCTCTTCAAAGGAGTACGTTCCAAATCGAGGAGTTGGAAGAAAGAGTCAACAAATGAAGCCATCTAGAGGGAGACATTAACAAAAGAAGTATTATGATGAAGACTCATAAGACTATGACCATGAGGAGAGGTCAAGCAGATATGGGAAGAAAGAAGGTTATGAAAGAGGTGTTAGGAGCAACAAAAAGACCATACCGTATTTCTATGGTACATATGATCCAAAAGCTTAATTTACTTAGGAGTTGGAAATAGAACTTGTGCATAACAATGATGACTACTTGGAGGAAGAAAAGATAGAGCTAGTTGCTGACAGTTTTGTAAGTCATGCCTTAGCTTACTGGGAACACATGGTGAAACCTACAGGAATATGGAATGCAATACTTATTATTACTTGGAATGAATTGAAGAAGATTATGAGTTGAAGATATGCACCAAAACTCTATTATAGAAATGTTACTCAAGGTGCCAAGAGTGTGAAAGAATACAATAAGGAGTTGACATATGCATTGAAGAGAGCTAACATGGTGGAGTATGAAGAAGATAAAATGTTTAGACTTCTCAATGGCTTGAATGAAGATATTTGGGAAGAAGTTGAACCATACTGCTATGATTATCTTGAGGATATGGTTCACATGGCCATCAAAATCGAAAGACACTTGAAGGGTAGAAAGTCAACACATGCGAAATCTTATAAGCTCAACTTATTTAACTTCTTCAAAATCTAAAGTGCAAGTTGCTTGGCTTGTTCAAGTGAAAAGATATTAATTTCCAAGGAGCAAGAGGTGGAAGCCAAGCTAGGTGACATGGGGAAAACACTAGCACAACCTTTTACAAATGAAGAATACAATTGCTTCATATGCAAGAACATGGACATAGTGTACCACAATGCCCAACTTGGGAGAGATTTAAATTTAGAAAGGAGGATGCCACAACCACGAGTGAAAGGAAAGATGAACAAAGACTTCAAGGGAGTTTGAAAATGAACAAGTCCAAGAAACTCCTAATGAAGTGGAAGAAGTTGTTGAAAGGGTGGAAATTCAAGAGACTCCAAGTGAAGTGAAGGGTACAACCAAAGAGAAACTTAATTCCTAATGAGGTGTATGATTTATAAGAGACCATGTTACAAGGTGATCAATGGCGAAAGGAATGTGAACATGGTGAGTCAATATGTGGTTGATAAGTTGGGATTCAAATGCATGAACCATTCAACTCCTTACAAGCTTCAAGGGATGAATGAGATTAGGGTTTATGATTCCATTCTCTATTGGGGAATTTGAAGGTGAAATGTTGTTTGATGCAATACCTATGAAGGAAGGAAATTTGTTGTTGGGAAATCCATAGATAGTGCAAAGAGGAGCTTCTCTTGATAGCCAAAAGACAAAGTTTGTCTTCAACATGACGAGAAATAGAGTACATCTTATCTCATTGTCACCTTAAGTCATCCAAAGGGAGCAAATGGGGCTCAAAATAAAAATGGAAGAGTTCTATGGAAAGAAGGAATTCTATGGTAGAAAAGAAGACATTGCAATTGTGAGGAAAGAAGAACAAGAGAGAGAAGAAAAGGGAGAGCTTGAGGGAGAAAAACATTTTGAGAGACAAGAAAATGAGAGGAAAAATGAAATTGCGATTGAAAAAGAAAAGAGTGTTATTGAGGGAAAAAATTTGAGTGAAGAAAAAGTGAGCTAAGGCGAGAATAAGAGTGCTTGGGTGAGAACATACAAAAAGGCTTTGATTTTCACACCCATTCCTAACATTTACCATTCATTTTCTAGTGTTCGTACCTAAATTTCAGGAATTTGAAGGCCTACTCATGGAGAAGGAAGACAAGGACAATATGGAAATGAGTGACATGTTAAAGTGGTACACTCTTATCTCTATACTTGGTGATAAAATGCTGAATTTTGAGCATGAAAGAATGATTTTTATGGTGAAGTATGACTTTTGGAATTCTTATGATTTATGTGAACAAGGTATTCTTGTTGATTCTTTGAAGCTTAAAGATTTCTTGACTAGTGGAAGTGAATTGTATATCTCTAAGAGCCTTTTGAATGTGATGCTAGATATTGATCTTTTTAGCGAATCTTTTGAGAAAGTTCGTACTTATGATATTATGCTTAATGTTGGTAAACAAGTTGAGTAGATTGAATTCTTTGAGCATGTTGATTCTTTGCTAGGGAGAGATAATTTTTTCTATGTACATGAATTTTATATATGACTTTTAACCATTGATCTTTATAGAAATGGCTTAGTGTTATATTATCATGAATTGTATTGCTTGAAGTGCTTGAATGAGCAAATCTTTGGGACTTATATGAAGAGACTTTCAAAGTTTATTCTAGATGATCAACTTTTGTGGATATTTGATATTGCAATCCTTGATAACAATTTATATCTTTGTGGTTTAATGTTCAATCATTGTTGATTCTCAATACTTATTTATCTTATTTGAGATGTACTTCATTCCTGTTAATATGGGGAAGAATTATATGCTTTTCAGTATCTTTCTTTATTAAGAAGTTCTGATGAAACTGAAAGGGAAATTGACCTCGAATCCATAGAGAAATGAGATCCAAATCCGAGTTTTAAATATCGTTTCCACACAAATGAGAATTGAGACATACCTTTTCTTGTCTGAAATTGCAGATCTGTCTAATAAGTTGAGATCTACTAGACTTAAAGTCTTCTAATCTATTCTCTATGAACAGTCTGGGAAGAGACGGGAATAGGAAAAGAAGAATCTTATCTTGAGGAGTGGCGACTGTGAAAAAGACAAACAGACTTATTGCAATTTTCTTTTAGAAAATCACGTATGTTCTAAAAAGTAGAGTTCTGAATCAGTTAAACCTAATTCCTGGAAATAACAGGATATAAATAATCCTAAAATAACCTAATTAGAAGTGGGGCTTCTATGGGCCATGACCCAATAGGCCTCAATTTAATTAAAGGTTCAATAATTATTTATTGGATCATGGACCCAAAATAATTATCTTAGCCTTTTAACTAAAATACCCTTTATTTATTTTCAGTCTAAGTCTAACAATAATTAATCTGATGGACCTAAGTCCAAATTAATTATAGGACTAATGAAAATAAATAGCCACTCATTTATTTTATTTAAGCCCAATCAATAATTAATCTTATGGACCTAAGTCAAAATTAATTATAAGACTAAATAAAATAAATAATTTATAATAAAATTAATTCCTCTTTACTTCCCATTTTAGAATGATATAAAATCACTCATAAACTATAGGGCTAGATTAGGGA
>JAOXNR010047215.1:0-18531 GCA_028571225.1 Parsonsia alboflavescens | reverse complement strand
TTGAATCTTGACTAATTAGTTCTTTTCGACTCAGATCTCCTGTTACACAGCTAGAAAATCAAATTCCTTTAAAGTTTATTTTATATTTTTTAAATTTTAATATATAAAATATATTAAACGATAACGAGTAAAGATTACTAATAAGATTTTTATTAATATTTTATTCATATAATAAGAAGTGATATATAAATTTATAACAGCGATCCCAACCTTATATTTCCTATAATATCCGAAGTTTTAATTCGAAATCACCATATGGATTTACTGGAATCATATACTCCTAAGTCCTTGCCTTTTTTTTCTTCTTCTTAATTCCTTTTGCCTGTTAAGAATGGTAATAAATTTATGATAAAAAAAATAGAAGTATAGTTATTAAGGAGAAAGAAAAGGGGGTATTTTTTGACAAAAAATAGATACATTTAAGATTTCTTTATCCACGTAAAATGACGATAACAAAAAATATATACATTTAAGTTTTCTTTATCCATGTAAAATGACGATAAATGCCTTATATCGTAGGACGGAATTAACCTATTCAAATCCAGTGCTTCTGTGAATTTTTTACTTTTGCGAGACCACACCAGCAACAATTGGTCTTTCCCTACATCTGTGAATTGCGGGACGCCTCATAGATCTTAAATATTCAATTTTTAAAAGACGAAAAGATACAGACCGGCGTACGTGTCTTTCAAGTGCCATCAATTTCGCCAAGATTTAGTTCTAAAAAGCCAAATCAAATAAAAACAAAAGAAATCTATAGTATATTACTAAATTAATCAAAATGATACCCTTGAGAATCACGTTTTCGCATGAGGAAACACGTAATGTTCCATTTTCCAAAAATGTACGTTCTTAATTTGTCGGCAGAGATCGATCGAGTATATATTCATATCTTTCTTGTAATTAACAACCAATCAAAGAGCAATATACTACTCTGGAAAATCAGGGTACCATATGATTCATGTTTCTTCTAGAACTACAATTAGTACATCCCTAGCTATCGTGCACTTGTAGTTTCTTCCAGATTCATCTTTCTAATTTCCTAGGACACATTATTTTTCTAAATTATTTAGCTAATTTAATTTTTTTATCATTAAATATAAATTATTATTATTAATTTATTAAATTTTTATTGATATTTTTATTATATTATTTCTATCTCCCTCTCTTTTCTTTAACAGCTATAGTTATTGATTTAATTAAAATTTTAGATAAAAATTATATTATTATTTTAATTTTAATAAAATGATAATGGATAACTTATAAATAATTACGTGAGGAGCGAGTAATGGCAAACTAATTCAAGATCTAGTGAATACAAATGGCTCCAACTTTTACCATCAGCTAGACCATGCATATATGATTTGTCCCCTGGAATATTATCAGTATTTTATCAGAGGATCAGCTGTAGGCAGACTATTGGCATCTGTCATGATCTTTTCAATAGTAATTTAATTTTCTAATTATATATTGCAGTTTTATTTCTCTGAGGTCTAATGAGATGATTTCTTTTTCCACCTTTAATTACTTAAAAATTTACTTCGATGAATTTCGGCTACATTCCGATGGATGAGTTCCGGTATAGAATAGCTTGAAACAGAAAGAATTACTCCCTCCCTCACTATTATATATAAGTCGTTTAAATTAACTTTTTTTATAACTAAATATAAATATTGCTAATTAATTTATTAGATATTTTATTAATTTTTTATCATATTATGAATATGTCGCTTTTTTCCTTAATCACGATATTTGATTAGAATTGTAAAAAGGACATTTTGTTATATATATGGTTGGGAGTTTGATGAACGGTGAACCCCTATCGTTTATTTATTATCTTAATTTTGATAAAATTATGACTTTCGTAACTTATTAATTATTTTTTACTCTCTTTGCCTGAAATTAATGTGCACATTCCCATTTTGAGTTGTTTGAAAACAAATATCTCGTTTCTTAATGTTAAAATTTTCTTTAAAAAAATATTATTATTAAATGTAAAATGAACTAAATTAACTTATTTTTTAAAAATTCATACAAGTCAAATGGGAACGGAGGGAATTGAAAGTGTGTTTTGTGACTTTTAATTGTGAACATGCATTTTAATTGCGAACATGCATGGTAATAAATATTGTGTTGTTCATTTTTCCCTTTACTAAATTTTTGACTTCGTACGTAGAATGTTCCCAGGACCTTGGGTATTACTTTGGGCACACATAACTGTATACATGGTTCATGCCCTCGTACTCCCTCCGGACTCAAGATACTGTTTACTTTATGAGCCTTTCTAACTTTATAATATATTGTTTTTTGTCTTTCAAATTTTAAAATCTATTCTAAAATATGATCAATATTGTGAAGTACAATAATAAAAGAAATTACCAGAAGAGACTGAACTCCACAAATCTATATCATCAATTAAGAAGAAGCTTGCTGACTGCAATCATTCGTGCATATGCCTCGGCATTATACAATTGTGAAAATCGTAAATCTTTATTTAATTTGTGGCCTTTATTTATTACCCTATACATAAGTACAGGAATCACCCAAGACCTTGTGACAAATAATTAAATATTGAGCAAGGTGGTGCCATCATGATGATACAAAAGTGTAGATTCCTTTATCTTTTCCTCCCTTTTTTTGAGAAGAAGATATTTCTGGCACTAATCATCGTATTAATCAATTGACATTTGCAGCAACATCGTCATACGAAGAAGCCAGTTTGGGAGCATAAACAAGATCTCCCGCCTTCACTGTCTTCCCCTTTATCAGTTTAGAAAGGCTATCTTTCCCTTCACCCCAATTTCCGAAGAAAACCTGCAGGGAATCAAAAAAATATCTTTAAGTCACCACATAATCCAGAGAATTAAGAAATGAGAAAAAAAAAGATTACTATATATATATATATATTTCTTTACCCTTCCGTGGGCTTTGTGTTTTGGCAAGAATATTTTGTCCAAACGAAATGAATTGAGAGTTTCTAGAGGCTCTGCTCCACCTAGTTTGCTTAATTCTGGATCCACTCTTGTTACCTTGCAACGGTGGCACAGCTCACCAGCATAGAACGTCAAGTCATTTATTTTTATCTCCTTCCAAAAATTCTCAGAAAATGAATCACATCCATCAACAAAGATACTGAACATAAGTAGTGTAATACATTAGAATTGAAAGAGCTGCTGTATGGTCTTAAAAAAAAAAAAAATTACAATTAATTTTAACTTGTAATATATCCAAGCAATGCTCAAGATAAAATTAATTACTTGTTTCTAAAACGGCTTATGGGTACAGATTTTTCAAGGCGATTATTCACTTCATCTAATGATCCCTGCATGATAAATAATAAAAAAAAGAATTATAAAAAACTCTTTCTCTAAAGGCAAATATATTAACTTTTTTCAATCGAAACATCACTTCACCTGAGATGCCACGAGAAAAGGGTATCCATCGCTGATGTTAACATTAAAAGTCCGGGAATGTTCAGCAGTGACGGTCTTCGTCTCTGATCCTGCATTAACAGATAATTATCCAATCATCTCTATTATTAATTCAGTTTATATCAATAATGAGCATTTGAAAGCTAATTACTAAACTTTTAAGAGAACAACACCCAAAATAAAAGGCAGCGCAAAACTTTTTATCAAACTGAGTGCTATATATATACCTTCATTAAAACGCACTAGACGACTTGGTTTCCCAGATAATTTTAGAATTATTCTGCTGCTTCAATTCCCTCATCCAAGGCAGAGCCAGACCAGATCCAGAGTGTGACACCACTTCTTGTCTTACTGGGTTTTGCAAGATGTATCTTCAAGACATAAATAGCAGGGGCCCTTATAACAGTTTTTATACAAGGTTTAAAAAAAAAAAAAAATTAAATCCTGTATATATGAAGGATTTGACTGATTGTAGATAAAGTAACAATTGGTGAAGAACTCACATAACAACAGTATAAGCATGCTTTAAATAGTTTAATCAATCCGTGTGTTAATATTATAGTACCAAAAGTGATCCTTTTTTTAATGAATATACAGTGCCACTCATTGTAGATCTCAGTTCTGTGGTTAATTATTCTGGGCATACTGAAGAAACCACCATATAAATGTGGGAGCAGAAGTACCTTTTCCAGATTCAAAAGGCTGTGAAAAACATGAGAGAAGCAGAGTTCCAAATTTATTTAGAAGAAAAGTAGAAATGGAAGGGGGAGGGGGAAATAGGAATGAAAACAAAATTAGTGCAAAACAAATCACGTGTGTGTTAATTTACCTAAACACGAATGCTTGTCAGGTTTCCAATCATCTGAGATTAATGCTTCAGCTGGCAGTTCCACACAAACCTGAGAAAGTTTAGGCTCCAACTCTTTGTGTAATTGCTCTGCCTTTGGCATTCACAACCATCCATAATCTGTCCCACTAAAATCCTGCTCGAAACCACAAGCTCATTGTTACCATTAATCTCATGATAAGAGCATTTTTAGAAATAAATATTTACTTAATCATTTAAAAAAATTATTTGGTCCATATAAAATGATCCTTTGTGTTTTCTTTTTTTCCAAAAATCAAGTGAAAAAAGGAAATTTGGGATATCATTCCGGCAGTACTTTTTCCATGCTAATTATTAGTTAAAGACAACTCTACCATCTCAGCTACATCGCCACATGGTACGGATGAAAGATGGGGAATCTGACTCGGGCAGGAGGATTGAGTTGGATTGAGATGAGAAATCTTCCGGTATCATGCAAAACACCAGTCAGAGGAAATTGGGTGGAGTTCCAATTTTCCCATGCTTAGATTAGTATAAGAGGAGGATAAAGTATAAAGAGATTTAAAATAGTGGGAATTTTGATTAGTATGATTTGACCTTTATTTATAGAGAATCTTAAAGGTCTTGCCAACTATCTTTCATCATATGGGACAGTCATTATGTCTTGTCAATTGTTCTCCACATGTTTAATGTCCTATGTGTAAAGACCATCTATCGTGTAGTGATTAGCTATATTTAATGACTAACTTTTCCTTAATTATGAATTCGGGATGGTCGATAGAATATGTCGTTGTGAAGCTCTACAAATGTGGATAGCGTTTCTATTATTATATTCCATTTATTTTTGGATACGCGTGCCATAAATGACATGTCAAAGTATATGTGCACTTAATAGTTTATCATATATCTTTTTCTTTTTTGAATAAAAAGCTTAAGATGTAATTTGAGAAGTATAATATACTTGATAATATATCATATGCCTTTTACTTTTTTGAATAGAAGGCTAAAGACGTAATTTGAGAAGTATAATATATTTGATAGTATATCATATGTCTTTTCCTTTTTGAATAAAAGGCTAAAGATGTAATTTGAGAAGTATAATATACTTGATAACATATCATATGCCTTTTTATTTTTTGAATAAAAGGCTAAAGATGTAATTTGACAAGTATAATATACCTGATAGTATATTTTTTATTTTAATGGTTTGCCATAGCAGATCCCAGGATACTTTAGCAGCTAGAAAATTTGTCGATGCTGATGTAGTAGCTGGGGGGCCAAGCGTGTTGTGACCGCTGGCATCATGATGTCAGGCGTAATAAATGCTGATCAGAGAGGTCATGACACGCAGACAAATCAATGGCCGAATTAAAATTGGCCTTTGGCTGTTAAGTTGACCGAGGTAGGATATGAAGGGTTTATGTTTGAAGGGACTTTGTATTGTCTTACCCTACAACAAGGGTTGGTTGTGGAAGTTTTCTCTTCATCCGTCATTTCTTTTTCGAACTGTTGTGACCTTGTGTGCTTGATTTTGATTTCGTGCTTGATTTCTATAAACGAATTTGTCGTTCACGGTACTCGTTTGGTGTTGGGGTTTGTAAAGGTGTATTTTTTTGCATTCTGCATCACCTTGAACTGGTAAAGTTGTAACTTTTTCCCTTTTGTTTTTGTGTAGTTTTTTGTTGATGTTTTTCATCGAATGGATTCTGACAAAGGTATTTGATTTTATTTTATTTTGCTTCTTTTAGATTTCTAATTTTAGAAATGTCGAGCTTGGCTACAATTTCAGAGCATTGGCATGGTGAGACCGATGCTTCCATTTCCGAATGGTTTGAGGGTTATCCTGAGGAGATTGGTGATCTCCCTGAAGGATCAGGGGGCGTGGGAGGTAATGGTGAGGAAAATGGTTATGAGGGAAGCACTCCTAGAACAAAAAAGAAAATCGCCAAGAGGATCGACGATTTGACCAATTCCAGGGGGTGCCTTATAGCACTTGGTATGATTGTGAAGGGGAATTTATTGATTACCCATATGTAAATCAGGACTTGGATAGGGCATCATTTGATTATAGGATGCCCGCAGAATCGCATGCTGAGGATCATGTCTTTCCTCCAAATCTAACCTATGACTAGGGGAACGATGCCGGAATCCCCCAATAACTAAGTGTTAATTGTAGGTTTACCAAGGCTAGATGATTGAGAGAATAGTACAAGCTTCCAATTGAATGTGAGGTTAGGATTGATGGAAATAATACAAGTACAAAGATGTCACCTAAAGGTTATTGTACTACCTACTTAGCTCATTTTAATGCTGGTCTGAGGATGCCTTTGAACCCAATCTTTGTAGATATTATGAGGATTTTTGGGCTTCAGCTTGGTCAGCTGAATCCAAATTCCGTAAGGCATATTGTGGCCTTTATATTAATGCGATAAGCCTAAGAGGTGAGCATCAATTTGGAGTTGTGGCGGAGGTTCTTCATGCTCAGCCAAAAATACAAGTCTGAGTAAGGTCGAGGGTATTGCTATGCCCAGAAGAGAAATGGTGCAATGCTGAACTTGAAAGGACCTACATCAACTCACAATTGGAAATCAGATTATATCTTTATTCGTCATCCATGCCTGGACAAGTTTAACTTCCCATGAAATGAAGCTAAGTCTGTTAATAATGGGACTCCTAAGGTAGCCGATGCTCCAGATGAAGAGTATCCGAAAATTACAAAATTTCCTTGGATTATGAAGTGTTATGAAAATTGATCGGATGATCTACTAAGAGTAGAAGGATACATTAATATTAAGGTGTTTAATACTGCTTCCCTACATATGTTTTTACATACATTATCATATATTTGTTTTTGATTTGGACGATGCCTAGGATCGGCTTGGTGTTCTAACCATTTTTTGTTTGTTACAGGAAGGAGGTTCAGTGCAAAGCTCTTGGGGAAATTCGCTCTGAAAAAGAAATCGACTAGTATGATTCCTGCCTATAAAATTGTAACTGAAGTCCCGCCGGAAAATTTTTTATCTTTTGGGCTTTTTTGTAGAAAGAAGATCTAAAGTATCCGATGCTGCCAAGAAGAAGACTGGTGTCAACAAGGAAGCCGATGCTGGTTTTAAAAAAGATTGGCACTCCTAAAGATAGGGGAAAGAATGTCGCTCCATCAAAGTTGATGCAAGCTGCCATCTCTGCTAGCCCAGCCCCTCAAGGAGTGGCTGTCGGTGGGAAAAGGAAGCAAACGGCCAATGCCCAGGAATCGGCTAATAGGACGAAGAACAAAATTGTGATTCACGAGCCTATTAACTTATCAAGGGATGAAGAAGCTAATCCTATCTTCCCGTCAAGATGCAAGATTCGTGAAGATGATAGGATGAACTCCCATGAGTGTGCCTTTGACTTCTTCGGGCACTGTGTTACTTTCGCTAAGAACGAGTTTTCATTTAGCCGGCTCTGGGATGAGCTAACTTGTTGGTATGCATAGGACTTGTTAGTATATGGTTTGTAATATGAAATTTTTGCTAAGTGTGAAATTGTGGCCAATCGTAGTCAACTCTCAATAACCTGGAGATGCTGAAAAAAAATGGAGCATGCACAGACAGAGATGAAGATCATGGAAGATGGGGCCAAAATCGAAGCAGAATCCATTGAGGCCAAACAAAAGTAGCCGATGATTGAGGATCTTCAAGCCAAGAATGAGAAGCTTGAAAACGATTTGCAAGAAGAGCAAAGGATTTGCAAAAAATGGAAGAAGCTGCGAACCAAATGAAAAGCCGTTATAAAGATGATTATGGAGACTTGTTGCCTAGTGCCCAAGATCGGGTGTTGGATGACTCCTAGAAATCCGAGAGTTGCCGTAGATTATGGGATCATTTAGCCTATAAAGATATGAAATTGGGTTTCAAATTGAGGTTATCCGACATCCAAAAGCTGAGCTATTTAGACTATAAGCCACCCTCATCTATTGAGCACATGCTAAATAGTGACAAGAAGTACCCACTGCCCTGGCAATCAGAATTTAACTTGGCCGAAATGAACAAAAAATTCCCGTCTGATGGTGAATCGTCTAGTGATGAAGAGTGAGAGGGCGATGATGGTGGAGCAAAGATCGATATGGGAGACGTGGATCTTGCCGATGCTAAGGATGATCTGTTGTTAATAGGTGAGGGTCACGAGAAGATGAATACAATCAGCAGGCAAGTGTTAGGGTAGGCCGATGCCCATGTCGGTGCTCCATCTGCTAGTCTGGCCAATCCTTCCGTTGTTCTGCCAGTCGATGCCTAGAAGGATCTTCCATCAGAGGCTTAGAAATATTGGTGGATGTTTGTCTTGTCTTTCTTTTTTGTTCAAATGTTTTGTGAGAATTATTCTTAGGCAATTTGCCTATGTTTTTGTTGAATGATTTTAATTTGTGTTGTTTATGATATCAAAACACTAGAAGTATTTGCCTTCTTTTTGGTGAATTATAAGGGTTATTTTCCTTTAATTGTCACTGGCAATATATATATTTAACTGTCATGTTAATAGACTATGTTAACAAAAAGGAAGAAAGAATGAGTGAATTGAAAACTACTTGATCATTTCACTTACAAACTTCATGTGATACAGAACTGTGTTCAACCAACTTAATAACTGGAATATATATATATACATGTATATATATATGTATATAGAAATACACAAATTCATGTGCTACTGACAGAAAAAGTAGTTGCAATCTTCGACAACGTCGGGTTTTTTCAATCTATATACCTCATAGTGCCTCAACTTTCTCTTACAGATTGAAAAACCGATGTCGCAAAAGATTGCTGCTACTTTTTGCGTCAGTAGCACATGAATTTGTGTGCTACGTAGCACACAGAGGTATTCCTGTATATAAATATAAATATATATATATATATAACATCAATTGAGATATAACTCAAAAAAATATTTCACCATGCTGGTGAATAGCTATTACATCAAAATTACTAAAACATCAGGCCATCATCGGCCAAAAAATTGGATTATAGAAGCTGTTGGATTCATGATTGCAAGGATCGGTCAACGAAGAATTTCCTCAAATTCATCACATTCCAAGTTCAGGCAATGTCATTGCCATTCATGTAATTTAAACGATAGCTTCCATGCTTGTTGTCTTTTGCAACAATGTAAGGTTCTTCCCATGTTGGATCGAGCTTTTTGGTGGAGTCTCGATGACTAACTTCATTGTTTCTTAGGAGCCGGTCACTGACTTCTAGGGATCGACCGCAAACCTTCCGATTGTAATGTTTGGCCAGCTTTTTCTTGTAGATGATTTTCTTCGAAGCAGCTTGGTTTCTTATCTCTTCCAAAAGGATGAGGTTTTTGGCCAACTTGCCATCATTCCACTTGGCATTGTGTAAGTTGATTCTGTTTGAGGAACTGCCGATTTCTACTGGGATCATGGCATCTATTCCAAAACAAAGGTTAAAAGGTGACTCTATGGTTCTAGTATTGAGTGTTGTTCTATAGGACCAGAGTATAGTAGGTAACTCGTCAACCCATTTTGTTTTAGCCAAGTCTAATCTTTTCCTAAGCCCTGGAAGGATTATCCTATTAGCTACTTCGGCTTAGCCATTTGTTTGAAGGTGACCAACAGAGGTGAATCGGTTATCAATTTTGAATTCATTGCAAAAGTCATGAAATTCTTTATATTCAAATTGTGTTCCATTGTCAGTTATTCATATTTGTGAAATTCTATATCTTGCGATAACTTCTTTTCGAAAGAAAACCTTTACCTTTCCAGAAGTTATTGAAGCTAATGCTCGAGCCTCTATCCACTTAGCGAAATGATCAATTGTGACCACCAAAAACTCTCTGCCTCCACTGGCCTTTGCGAAGGAACCAAGCAAATCCATCTCCCATTGGAAGAAAGGAATCATTCTACTCATAGAATGTAATTCCATCCTGGGCAAATGGTGGACCTTATCATGCAACTAGAATTACTTACAAGATCGTACAAGCTTCGAAGCATCAGTGTTCATGGTCGGCCTAAAATAACCTACATAAGCTTTTTGGTTAGGGATCGGCTACCCATGTTGGATCCGTATATACCTTCATGAAAGTCTCTTAAAATATAAATACCTATGTTAGGGGTAACACATTTCAAGAGCGGATATGAGTAGGGTCTATGGTATAGTTGATCGTTCATGATCACATACCTTGAAGAAGTTGTCGTTATCTTCTTGGCTTCGGCCTTGTCACTAGGGAGCATTTCGTTTGCAACGTGTTGCATAATCGGTGTCATCCACAAAACATCTGCATTGGTGTTGCAAATAGGAAGCCAGTCAATACTTCATTGTTCTCATTGTTCTATCCAAATGCCATCGAGTTGGGTTCCGAATTGTACCTTAGACAAAAAATCAGCATTGGCATTGTCGTTGCTTGGGATATGCTCTACTTAAGATATTGGAACTTGTCGAAGAGCCTCGTGCTTCAAACAAGTATTTTTGCATGTTTTCCTTCCTGGCTTCACATTCAGCATTGACATGTCCTACCAACAATTGCGAGTCTGTTCTGACAACAAGATTGTGGAAATGTGTATAATCAAAATAGAAATTGATTATATACATTTTTATTTTGAGTTGTCTGTAAATGATTGTCTCATTTCTTAAATTAGTTAAAATTTTGTTAAGAAATTGATATTGTTAAAGTGTAAAATGAATTGAATCATATTTATCGTAACATCATTGTCCAGAAAATTTGTTGTAATACTTATGAATGGTGACATGAAGATCATGACATTGTAACTTTTCTCCCAATTTATCAAAATGTACACCCATCAGTGTAATGTAACTTATGTACGTATAAGATAAAACCTGAGATTAGTACTTGAATTGAATCATGTAATCTAACAAAAAAATGAAATGTTAATTCGGAGTATTATATTGTATTAATCAGCTTAGATTTCCCGTTAAATCGTCATAGGAAGACGCCACTTTGGGAGCATAAACAAGATCTCCCATGTTTACTGTCTTTCCTTTCCATTCAGCAAGGGACTCTTTGCAGACTAATATATTTCCAAAATAAATCTGTATATAGCAAGAAAGTACAAAACTAATGTCATAATAAGTCACAAGCTAGCTAGATGTTCTGGTTGAGCATTATATTAATTAAGCAATATTTCAATGAGAGAGAAAGATTCTTATATCTTACCCTCCCCTTGGACTTCTCCTTTGGCAACAATATTTTGTCCGAGCGAAATGTCTGGAGTGTTGCAATGGGCTCTAAGGCATCTGGTATTCCTGATTCTGGATCAACTTTTGTTACCTGAAAAATTAATTTCATAATCGATCATGAGAAGAAAATACTATAGAACCCCCAATTTGGCAAAATCATACACAATTGTCTCAAATATGATAGTTCGGGGCAAGAATTCTATTAATTAATTTGATTATATAAGAGAATGCAAAATTAAAACATAAAATAGACAAATCCTCTCTTCTCTCGGACAACTCCCTCAATGGCAACCGGCACTATGCCGATGGCCAAGCCAGGAAATCCCTGGGAGAGGAAGTCCTTTGCTTCCCTCTTCTCGGGCTCCTCCTCCTCCTCCGCGTCACCTACATCACCACCAACAGAAGCAATCAAAGCTCCAACAACCTTCAAAAGGGAACCAGCTCGGATTTTTTCTCAGGAAGAAATTACCAATCTCAGTGCTCCTTTTAAACTATGCCTCAGCGGGAAGTTCTCATACAGAAAACCGAACATGGCTGATCTTTGCAAGGATTTTCACACGATTGACTTGAAGGGTGATTTCCAAATCAGCTGGTTGGACGCCCGCGATGTTCTGATTCGACTAAAGCTTGAAGAAGACTTTGCTAGGCTTTGGATCAAAGGTTCTTGGACCATCAAAGGATATCTTATGTGGATCTTCAAATGGATCCTTGAATTCTCCCTAGATCATGAGCCTCCAATTGTTCCAATTTGGATCACACTACCTCACTTGCCGCAAAATTTTTTCACTAGATCCATCTCGTATTCGGTGGCTTCATTGGTTGAGAAACCACTAAAAATTGATGCTACCACAGCATCGATCTCTCGTCCTCACCTTGCCAAGATCTGTGTGGAGGTTGACATCATGAAGCCGCTACCGTCGAGGATTTGGCTGGGCACCACAGATAAAGGTTTTTGGCAGAACATTGAAATTGAAGACTTGCCTGCATACTGTATACATTGTCGCCGACAAGGCCACTCAAAGTCCAATTGCAGAAAGCTACATGGAGCCAAAGCAATCAGGAGACCGAATGAGAAATTGCAAGACACACCATAACAGAAACCCATTTGGGTTCAACGTGACCCACAACCCACCAAGGAAGCTAATGCCACAACAGAGGATTCTCAGCCGACAAAGGAACAGCAAGAAGTCAGAAAGATGGTAGAAATCACTCTTGCAATCCCATATACCAACAACATTGAACCTGAGGTTGCTGTGGCAGATACCACATCAGTGAACCCAATGAAGACAAATATTTTAGGACATCCAGGAAAGGAAACTGATGACACTAATCCTATCAAAGCACAAGCATTATCTACGGGTTTGGAAGACCTGTCTGGAGCTCAAATACCACACATTTCAGACCCCAACATGACAGAGGAAACTGAGGCCCCTGCTCTACCTATGGTAAATAATGAGGACCCTACAAATTTCATAGAGTATTTGGACAATCCTAGCAAGGGAGAGGACTCTGCTAATGAAACACGGGTGATCACAGATTTGGAGCCAATAGAGAATCCCCAACTTGCACTTGTGATGGCAGAGCCAGCTCCAAAGACCTTAGAAGACTCAAGCAAAATCTCAATCAGCATAACAGTATTGGAGGTTGTTCTACATGAATCTGCTCTGAATGTTAAAAAACCTCACTAGTTGATAAGACGATTGTTTAGAAACATTCTCGGGTTAAAACCAAAGCACAGCTAAAGAAGAAACTTCAAACTGCTACCCCCTCAAAATCATTATAATGACGATAAAGGGACTGATATGGAATATTAGAGGGATTGGTCAGCAAAGCACTCTCTCTAAATTGCGTGAACTTGTCATGGATAGAAAATTAAGTTTGTTGCTATCTTAGAACCAATAATTTCTTCTGCTCGTTGCCTTTTTACTACTAGACAGCTTGGTTTTGATCACTTTTTTGCTAATGCAAATAATGAAATTTGGATTTGTTGGATGGATTTTCTGAACTTGGAGATAATTCAGAACCATGATCAACTTGTCACATGATGCACTACTTTCTCTCAGTCCAATGTTTTTCTCACTTTTGTTTATGCACAATGCTGCCATATTGACAGAAAAGTGTTGTGGAGTTGTATGACGAATGTTTCAGGGAATATGGATGAACCATGGTTGCTAGGTGGAGACTTTAACGTTGTTCGTTCAGTAGATGATTGTTTAGGGGCCTCCTCCTCCAATCCTACCTATGGAAGCATTTAATGCAACCATAGAAACAAGTGGATTGATAGGCTTGCCTTTCCAAGGAACGCCATACACCTGGTATCGTTCCACCATTCCACCATTGTGGAAACACTTGGATCGTGTCATGATTAACTCCCATTGGTCAAGTTTCTTCCAGCAGACAACTACAGATCATTTAAATCGCTCAGTATCAGATCATTGCCCGCTGTTTATCTCCATTAAGATGGCTACCTTGGTTAAACCCAAGATTTTCAGATTTCAAGACATGTGGATGTTCAAAGCAGATTTTATGGATGTGGTTAAACAGAGTTGGTCCGAAGAGGTTTATGGTAATGGGATGCAAATTTTCGCAGTGAAATTACAAAGGCTAAAGCACACACCTTGTGAATGAACAGGATATCTTTTGGCAACCTTCAAAGAAACATCAAATTGGCGGAAACTAAGGTGAGTGAAGCTGAACTTTGTTATCAGCAATCCCCAACCAAAGTGAATAGACAGTCCCTACATCAGTTGAAGGCTGAACTATCTTTTCACCTCAAATGTGAAACCACCTTCTGGAAGCAAAAGTCTAGAGCAAAATGGTTTAAGGAAGAGGATGCCAACACAACATACTTCTCCAAATTTCAGCATGCTAGAAAGATTCAAATGCATATAGGAAGAGTAAAGAACAGACAGGGGGAATGGCTTACAGATTCTACTGAGATTGAAGAAGAATCAGTAACTTTCTTTTCGAAGCTCCTAACTGTACCTCAAGGCTGTGATCGCTCTGCAGACACATTCTTGACTGATATCCCTAGTATTATTTCTGATGAAGATAACATAGAACTGGCAAGACTTCCAAGCCCGGCTTAAGTAAAGGAAGCAATTTGGAGTCTAGATGGTGGGAGTGCCCCAGGGATTGATGGGTTTCCGGGATCATTTTACACAAAGTGCTGGGAAGTCATAGGTGATGATTTGGTGAAGGTTGTCCAAGATTTTTGGGCCGAAATCCAAATGCCAACCTCCTTTACAGCCACTCAAATTATCCTCATTCCCAAGAAAGAAAATCCTTTGGAATTTGGTGACTATAGGCCAATAAGTCTCACTTCACATCTAAGGTAATGGGAAAGATTATTTCATTGCGTTTTTCGGGTTTACTACCTAGCATTATATCGGATAATCAAAGTGGATTTGTGAAAGGTAGAAACATCACAGACAACATCTTACTTGCATCTGAAATGGCTTAGTCTCTCAATGAGAAATGTCGAGGGGTTAACATAATCATTAAGCTAGACATGCTTAAAGCATTTGATAGGGTCTCATGGACTTTCTTGCTTTTAGTGCTTAGCAAATTTGGGTTTAGCCAACACTTCTGTCACTTAGTTGGAATCAAACAAGGAGATCCATTATCTCCTCTATTATTTATTTTGGAGGCAGAAGTCCTTTCAAGGGGTTTAAACAGAATGTTGAGTGAGGGTAGCTTGGAGGACTTTTTTACAAAAAGACGGGGTCTTCCTTTATCTCACTTGAGCTATGCCAATGACGTGATTATTTTTACAAAATCTTGTAAGAAAAAACTCAAAAGGCTGATTGCATTTTTGGAACTTTATGAGGATATCTCGGGGCAGAAAATCAACTTTCATAAAAGCTCCTTCTATGCTCTAGTTACTACCCCTTTTTCCAGATTGTAGATGGTCTAAGATATGACTAGTTTTGTCCGTAAAGACATACCAATTACCTACCTGGGCTGTTCGATTTTCAAAGGTGAAGGTCTCATATTTCCAAGCACTACTTCAAAAGGTGATAGCCAGGATTCAAGGATGGCAGAACAAATTCCTCACTATGGCTGAAAGATTGGTGTTGATCAAGCATGTCCTAAACTCTATAGTCGTGTACATCCTTGCTGTAGCTGATCCTCCTCAACATGTCTTATACCAGTTGGAGCAACATTTTGCAAACTTTATTTGGGGCAACAGTGAATTTGGTTATAAGAAACACTAGTGTTCATGGGCTAGGCTTTGTAAACTAATCAATCGAGGAGGTTTAGGTCTTCATGAGTTTTAGAAGATCATCTTAGCTTTTTCTTGCAAACTTTGGTGGCGCTTCAGGTGTTTGAACTGCTACTAGTCATCATTTATGAAATTCAAATATAAATAGTTGCTGCATGGCCCCTTGCAAATTACTGGCTCTTCAATATGGCGAAGAATGGTCAAGGTTTCAGCAGTGGCAGAGGAAAATATAGGGCTGTTAGTAGGCAGTGGTAATTCTTCCTTTTGGTATGAGAATTGGACATTATCGGGTAGGTTATGTGACCGACTAGAGACTATGAGTATGCACCAGCTCAAAATTAAAAAGGTGTGGCTTCAAGATGGCTGATATTGGGCTCTTGTCTCTTAGCTTATACTTGCCCATCTATGTCCCGAGCTCCATTCAATCCAAATTTTTCCTTCGGATCCGAATAAACACCTTTGGTTGCCTTCGAAATTTGGTAACTTTGCTTTCTCTTCGGCTTTAACTCTTTTTGATATACAAGATAGCAATGTAGAAAGATATACAAGATATTCTTCTATACGATAATCACAATATTACATATGAGAATATCCGAAATAGATAAATACACCTACAGAATTATCAGCTGAGAAATATTTATCTTTAAGAGACTTAATCCAACTTAACCGTTCAACAAGTATTATCCAATTCAAAAACCTAATTTTTATTCAGCCTAATAAAAACCCAAATACCGAAAGAATAGCCAATATAATTATCTAACAACATTGTATTAATCAGCTTAGATTTCCTGTTATATCGTCATAGGAAGATGCCACTTCGGGAGCATCAACAAGATCTCCCACATTTACAGTCTTTCCTTTCAATTCAGCGAGGGACTCTTTGCAGACTAATAAATTTCCGAAATTAATCTGCATACAGCAAGAAAATACAAACTAATGTCATAATAAGTCACTGGCTAGCAAGTATTCTGGTTGAGCATTATATTAATTAAGCAATATTTCAATGAGAGAAATATTCTAATATCTCACCCTTCCCTTGGGCTTCTCCTTGGGCAACAATATTTTGTCCGAGCGAAATGTCTGAAGAGTTGCAATGGGCTCTAAGGCATTTGCTGTTCCGGATTCTGGATCAACTTTTGTTACCTGAAAAATTAATTTCATAATCAATCATGAGAAGAAAATATTATACAACCCCCAATTTGGCAAAATCATACACAATTGTCTCAAATATGATAGTTCGGGGCAAGAATTCTATTAATTAATTTGATTATATGAGAGAATGCAAAATTAAAACATTGAATGTTACCTTGCAGCGTTGGCACAGTTCACCGGCATAGAATGTCAAGCCATTTATCCTCATCTCCTTCCAGAAATCTTCAGAAAATGGGTCACATCCCTCAACAAGGATACTGAGACACCCAAATATTATCATACATTAGAAGTGATAAATGTGTTGTGTGGTCTTAAAAAAGAAAAAGAAGAAGAAATTAAAAAAAGTGAAAAAAAAGAAAAATAAATCACAATGGATGACTGCAAATTAAATCATATGATCTACTACTTTTTAATTAGTGTGAGACAAGGGCAAGAAAAAACTTTACTTGGGTCTAAAACGGCTGATTGGCATAGGCTCCTTAAGCCTATTATTTAGTTCATCCAATGATCCCTACACAATAAATAATTATTTTACAAAAACATTTTTTTCACTGAAAGAAAATTTTAATGTAGTAATTTATTTATCCACTCAAAATTTACTCACCTGGGATATTAATAGGAATGGGTACCCATCGTTGAATTTAAGTTTATATGCAGTGAGATGATCATTGTGGACAGGCCTGGCAATATCCGATGCTGCTTTGACAGATAATAACCAATCATTATTTCTATTTTCCCTTGAATATGTATGATTATATCAAATTAAGATCATTTATGAGAAAGCTAATCTTCAACACAAAAAAAAACCCCTTAATTTGGCTCAAACTGGGTGCTACCTTCTTCATTAAAACGCACTAGGCGACTTGGTTTTCCCAGATAATTGGAGAACCATTGTGCTGCTTCATTTCCCTCATCCAAGGCAGAGCCAGACCATTCCCAGACTGAGACACTATCTGCTGTCTTAGATGGTTCTTCAAGAGGTATCTTCAAGACATCCATGCCAGGTGCCCTTACAACTGTTGTAAAAAAATATTGGAAATCATGCATGCATTATTATGTATATAAAAGTTGTTAATAACAAAAAAAAAAAAATTTAAATTAAGATAACTAATCAAATCAGGTATTAATTTACCTAAACACGAATGCTTCTTAGGTTTCCAATTATCTGAAAATGCTTCAGCTGGGAGTTCCACAGAAACTTGAGAAAGTTTAGGCTCAACTCTTAGAGTAACCGCTCTTCCTTTGACATTCACAACCATCCATAATCTGTCCCACTTAAATCCTGCACTAATGTTGAATAGTTTGTTAGGAAGAGATACCGAAATTCAAAGCGAATAGAAATAACTATTGAGACAGTTGTGTCTATTCATTCACAAGATATCTTTTTAGACATGGATTTATCTCTTCAAACATTATATAAGTGAGGCTGTTCTTCTTATTTCCTATACAATTAATTCTTACGGTTTATATTCTACTTCCATTAGAGTGTTCTTTTAGAAAAGCCTTGTTGCATCTTAGGGTACCTTACTTTGATCGCAAAGCAATATTACACCCAAAAAAGTGTAATTTCACGCGTCAAAGCCAAAGTTTATTATTCTGACAATTATTTTCCTAACAATGAAACCACAAACTCATTGTGACCATTAATCCAACGATAAGAGCATTTCTAGAAAAAAAATATTTACTTGATCATTTAAAAAAAATAAA
>JAOXNR010047214.1:0-50685 GCA_028571225.1 Parsonsia alboflavescens | reverse complement strand
ACATAATTAAGCTAAGTTACATAAGATAATGGCATAAAAAGATCATAAAACTTAGCATAATTATGTGCAAATCAATTGAACAGAAAAACAATGCAATATACGTCACTGCTTTCAAGGTGGGTATGTGGCCCTCTGACTAGCTAAAGAACCAGTGAAAACCATCAAGGAGTTACAAACACTAATAGAAAAACTGACCAAGGAGGAACAGACTGTTGTTCAGAAGAAGATTCCTAGTTTTACTTCAACTACAAAAAAGGCATCCAGAGGGTGACCTAAGAGCCCTCAAACATGTAATCATGATAGGAATGATTCCCATTCAAACTGAGGGCTTTCAGAGAAGAAGAGAAAAACAATTCCCTACTTGGTAACTACCCTCTTGATAGCTTCAAGAGTAGAAATTTTGGTTGACAAGGAAAATAAAGGATTTTTGAGACCACCAAGACCTCTTAAGACTCCATTAGGAAAGAGGGATCTGACAAAGTTTTTTCATTACC
Organism: Parsonsia alboflavescens; assembly: GCA_028571225.1. Taxonomy (NCBI): domain Eukaryota; kingdom Viridiplantae; phylum Streptophyta; class Magnoliopsida; order Gentianales; family Apocynaceae; genus Parsonsia; species Parsonsia alboflavescens. Next base: position 50,191 of record JAOXNR010047214.1, on the reverse strand, counting down.
ACAAGGACCATGGTCATCTTACAGAGGATTGCTTCGACCTCAAGTGAGAAATTGAAAGGTAGATCAAAGAAGGTCACTTGCAAGAGTTCCTGGCTAAAACTATATTTCCTGCCTATCCACCACCTACAAGGACCAATCAGTGATCTCCAGTAAGAGAAATCAATGCAATTGAGAGAAGGTTTAAATGGGAGCAGATGCAGAAGTGCGGTGAATGTTCTCTACAAGAAAGAATTTGACCAGATGGGAATTGATAGAAACTTGCTACTAAAGTCGAATACAGCTCTGACTAGCTTCAGTGGGAGTACTACTTATGTTGAAGGGATTTTCAGAGTTCCTATTACGGTATATATAAATGGCAAGGGAATCATCGAGGTCATGGATTGGCTAGTAGTTGATGCACTTTGACCTATAATGTAATCCTGGGAACAAAAGGAGACATGAACCTAAGGGTCGGGATCTCCCTACAGAGCTACTTCATGAGGATTCAGGTCAGAGACAACTGGATTACCTTAGAAGGAGACAAAAAGGTAGTTTTAGAATGTTATCTCATTGAGGGAGATGTAGAGACCTCAGGAAAGACCTCTAAATTTGATTTCATCTACCTACCCTTAGATGATGAGAAATCCAGAATCCAGGCAGCTCATAAAGAAGGAAATGTTTTTCTCAACCAAGAGTTTCCTAAGAAAGGGATAAAGATTGGGGATCTTTTACCTTCCAAAGTTAAGGGAAAGTTGGTCGACTCACTTCAAGAGTACCTAAAAGTCTTCGCCCTACAACCCACCGACCTCAAAGGTAATAACAGAGAAATTGAAGAACACAAGGTCAACTTAAGGTCAGGAGTCAAACCAGTCAAACAAAAGAAAAGAACTTTTGCACCAGAAAGAAATGAACTTATAGCTCGAGAAGTCCAAGCTCTTCTCGATGTTGGAATTCTTGAAGAAGTAGTGTACCCTGAATGGTTGGCCAATCCAATAGTCATGCTAAAGAAGGAAGGGACGTGGAGGATGTGTGTAGACTTCACTACACTTAACAAGCACTACCAAAAGGATTCATACCCACTCCCAAGCATCGATCAAATGGTCGATTCAATAGCTGAATATCAATGGCTGTGTTTTCTAGATGCATACAAGGAATATCATCAAATCTCGATAGCACTGGAAGATGTGGAAAAAACCTTATTCATGATTGAGGCCGAGACCTACTGGGTTGAAACATCGAGGTGTATGTGGATGACATAGTAATCAAATCCAAGATCTTAGATGAGTTCATTGAAGATATAAGAGAGACTTTTCAAACATTGAAAGCTGTTTACACAAAGTTACACCCTGAGAAATGCACTTTTGGAGTTTCAACAGGAAAATTCTTAGTCATCATGATATCAGAAATTGGAATTGATACAAACCCTGACAAGATAAAAGCTCTTCCAGACATGGATATCAAAGAAGTCCACAGCCTCATACGGAAAATGGCAACATTGAGTCACTTCATCAGCAAAATGGCTGACAAGGGAGAGAAGTTCTACAATGTTTTGACGAAGCCAAACAGATTTCAGTGTTCGGAAGATTGCCAAACTGCCTTTCTAAGGTTGAAGGAGTTCCTAGGAAAGCTTCCGCAGCTCATTTCACCGAGGGTTGGAGAAGAACTTTTAATGTATCTTATTGTAACCAAGAAGGCAGTTAGCTCGATACTCTTAGTAGAAAGGTCAAGTTCACAATTCCCTATTTATTATGTACGTCACCTATTGAGAGGTCCTAAAGTTAGATACCTGGACCTCGAAAAGTTTTTGTATGTCATTGTCATTGCATCAAGAAAACTTAAGCTCCACTTTGAAGCTTACCTGGTTAGAGTGCTAACCAATTTACAGTTGAACACAAGCATTGGAAAGCCCGAGCTATCAGGTAGAACGATGAAGTGGTCAGTTGAGCTCTAGGGATGTCAAATTAATTTTGATTCAAGAAAGGCCTTAGCTCCCTCAAACTTTGAGGAAGAATGTACAAGAGTTCCACTGGAGTTTGTTGAAACTTGTGAAACTAAATTGTGGACCATGTAAGCAAATGATTGCATCGAGAATGAAAATTCAGGTGCAGAAATAATATTGATCAGCCTTGAGGGAGTGAGTATCCCTTACTCTATGAAATATAACTTCCTAACCTCGAATAATGAATCCAAGTATGAAGCTCTCTTAGCAGGTCTAAGACTCATACAAGCTTTAAAAGTGCAAAACTTGAACTTAAAAACTTATTCACAAGTCATAGCCAGCCAAGTAGCTGGAGCCTAATAGACTAAGGAAGAAAACTTGATTAAATATCTCAAACAAGTAAGAGATATGACATCAAAACTTGAATACTTCCTTAGTGAACAAATCCCTAGAAAGCAAAATACAAAAGCTATCGCACTATCCAAAATCTAAATAGAGCTCGTTGGCATTAAAGCTGAGTTCCTCGTTGAGCAGTTGCACTTTCCAAGCATAAATTAGGAGGAAAGTCTAGCCATAGAAGACCAATCAGATAGGAGATATCCACTCTACAAATTCCTCAAAGATGGTGAGCTCCCAGATGATGCAAAAGAAGCTCGCCAAATCAAGAAATGGGCACCTCACTATGTCTTGATATTTGATGATGGGTTATACAGGAGGTTCTATATTTGGCTATTACTCAAATGCTTGAGCAGAGTCGAAGGAGAGTATATACTCAAATGCTTGAGTAGAGTAGAAGGAGAGTATATAATTGAAGAGGTACATAGAGAGGTGTCAATTGGGGCTGGCCTAGCCTAGTCAGGCCCCAACCCCAAGGGCCTGAGAATTTGTAGGGTTGAGACGGGCCGACCCCATTTTCTGAAAGGTCATGAAAACCCTAGCCCCGTCCAACCCCACAAGGGCCAAGGCCTGGGCCACCCTTTTTTAAGAATATATATATATATATATATTTAAAATAAAATAATTCAATTTTCACACCACTTTTTTTTTTGCAGAAAATAGTAAAAAAATGAATAGAAAATTAGAGAAAAATTTATAAAATGATATACAAAGCAAACATACAAATGAAAAACTTAGTATTAATATTCATTACAGTCCAAAATGAAAATAAAATAACTAAAAAACAATTTTGAACACTCCCAAATGGAATACAGATTAATCATATTCAATACAGAGAGGAGTAATTGATTCTTCTACACTCCCAAATGGAATTCTTCCAACTTCAAGAATGTTTGAATCAACTTTGGACATTGTTTACTTAATCTACTCATCTTCATCTAAATCAAAAGAATAAGAAAAGAAAAAATCAATTAACATTAAGTTTGTAAGTACTAAAAAATCACAATTTTCAATAATTTTATTAAAATAATATATCTGTAATTTTCAATAAAAGTAGGTAATGAAAAAATTATAAAATAAAAAAATATATTTTTAATATCTCTGGCCCCAAGGACTGGCCCGGCCCTCTCTCAATCCTCGTTGGCCCTCGACCCTTAAGGGCTGGGCTAAAAAACCTTATTATTATTGGGGTCTGGTTTTTCAAACCCAATCCTTCAAAATTGTGGGGTAGGGTCGGGCTGGCCTCAAGGGCCCAACCCTAATTGATACCTCTAGGTATACAGTGGTATATGTGGATCACATATTGGAGTTAAAACTATGGTAAAGAAAATATTGAGAACTGGGTATTATTGGCCTTCTATAGTATTAGACATTGAGAGGGTCATTCAAAAATGCATGAGCAGTCAATTACACGGAAACAAGTGGCATGTACCCCAACGACTTATCAAGCAATCAGTGCTTCAGCTCCTTTTGACATATGGGGAATTGACATACTGGGCCCTTTCCCTAACGGAGTGGGGGGTGTTCAATTCTTAATTATAGCTGTGGAATACTTCACGAGATAGGTTGAAGCAAAGCCTAAGGACTATACTTTCTTCACCAAAAGTACAATAATTTGTATGTAGATTTGGAATTTTGTGAGCTATCATCTCGAATAATGGAAGATAATTTAAACATTGAACAAAGTCTCACCTCAGTAGCTTATCCTCAAGCCAATGGACTAACAGAAATCACTAACAAGACAATATTAGACGGTCTCAAAAGAAGACTCATTGAGCTAAAAAAAAAAGGTCGGAAACCTTCCTGGCCAGAGGAAATTAAAAGCATACTATGGGCTTACAGGATTACACCGATAAATGCTACTGGAGAAACACCTATTAGTTTATGTCTTGGTGCAGAAGTAAAAGTAATACTACCAGTGGAGGTTGAAATGCAATCATTGAAATTAACTGAATACAATTCAGTGATTGAGAGAGAAGTGTAAACTTAGACCTCCTTGAAGAAGCCAGAAACAAAGCTATGGAAGCTGATAGAAGATGCAAGAAACAAGTTACAAACTTTTTCAACAAAAGGTGAAATGTTGGAAAGCAGCGACAGGTAACAAAGTTGCAAGAAAGTTGGAATGGACCTTATATACTTCAAAAAGCTCACAAAGATGGAAGTTACAAGCTCGCTGATCTCAAAGGTAGGCAACTTCTAAGGCCTTGGAATGCTTGTCATTTAAGGAACCTACCGAGCTAGTTAGCTAGTCCTATTGAGCTATCTAAAGTTTGTCATTCAGTTCCATCGAGCTGTCCAAGTTTTTGTTTCGAAACTATACAAGTTCATTATGACTTTGAAAAATTTTGTTCCTTCTTATTTGAGTTTGTTCAATCAAGGAATAGACATGTAAGCCCATTCAACTCATGCAAAGTTTCAAGATAGTGCAGAATTAAAGCAAGAGTTTGATGCAACATCATGGATAAATATATAAAACAAAAAGAGGCCATTAACAGGCCAAATTGTGCTAAGTAAATTTGCAGGAAAAAAGGAAAGAAGCTCGAAGCGAGCATTATATTACAAATATTCATCTAGAAGAGATTAAAGGAGAAGGCATATTAAAGCCTTAAGAAGACCTAAGCTATTACAATCAATTTCTTGGTAGCTCGGGATCTTCTTGATTACCAGCCAGAGCTTCTTCACCGACCTCCTTGGCGATTTCCTTGGCAACTTGCCCTTCTTTATCATGAATATTGGAAGGACCCACAGGATATTCAGTGGTGGTTTCAATGGGTGTCCCACCTAAGGAATGAAGACTAGATAGAGAAAGGTCAAGAGCTTCATAAAAATCAATGGGTTTACCTATTCCTATAACAATGGCAGGAACAACTTTCTCCTTTTGAGCAGATCTAGAAGAATGGGAATCTAAAAGAGAAATAATTTTTGAGGGTCGAGGGGACTCAGCAATGTGCATTGTAGCCTCTTCCCTACCACTCTTTAAAGCTTCCCTGGTCCTTCTAGCCATAGTATGCTTCTTGGTCCTACTCTGCAGAATAGGAATTTTTGGAGAGGCAGCTATTGAAGCTTGAGCTGCAACAGGAGCTCCACTAGAAGGTGCTTGAAGCAATAAAGACCTACTTTGCTCTCCCTGTTGCAAGAATTGTTCTAGCTAGGCAAGTTGATGAAAGTCCAAATAGCCCTCATTATTGTCAAAACAATAAGAAAACAATAAACAATTAGTTCTAATGACCTACTTAAAAGATCAGAAACAAGAAATATTGAAAAAGGAAAAGCAAATATCACTACCAGTAAGAGGAATCCCCCTGGACCTCTTAAGAGTAGGAAGATCACGACTTTTAAGCTTCCCCAAGCCAGTAGGGAGAAGAAAGGATAAAGGCCAGATGATCTGAGTAGAACCGACCATTGTGGAACATGAATTGGAAAGGTTTACAAGAAAAATTCTAGCTTGCTCAAGTCGCCAGTTAAAGTTGGGAGCTCATTGAAGAAGGCCCTGCCGAGATTCCACTTAGGGTATGGCTCGGCCCCTATTTGATCTATTGGGAGCCTAGCAAAAAAGAATGATTCTTTCCAAGAACCACCTGAAGATTGAAAGGACCCTAACAACTTATACCTATGATTGATTTGGAGATATCCTTGACTGGTCTTCCAAGGAGCGATTGAAATGCCTACTTTGAAGAAGGATTGAAAAAGCTCTAGAGAGACTAGGATTTTGTACAGGCGACAAGTTGCTACAGAACCAATGACTGTCCTAATAGAATTGGGGACAAGTTGAACAATGGGAAACTTCCAAAAATGGGCAATATTCAGAAAAAGAGGACGAAGATAAGATAGAAGGATTCTCCATTTTAGGTTGGTCTCATGAAGGATGATATAGAATTCACGTCTACTACTGGGTTGTCAGAACTCCCAGCAAGTTCAATATCACCCTTATTCAGGCCCCTTTCCCTGCTAATTCCCATGATCCTAGATGAATTCTTGTTAGACCTAATAGAGAAAACTTCCATCTTAGAAGAGTGATACTTATTATTCCTTACCCAGGGAGCCTTCACGGTCAGAGGAGGCAAATAATACACCTTATTGTCAGGGTTTTAAACTGACATGGGATTAGGGATTTCATCAACAGGTAAAGAAGGTGTGCTTGAGGAAGGAGAGGGTGTAGGAGTATATGTATATGTTGACCTAGAAGCAAAGAGCTCTATAGAAGGGGAACCACTAGCAGATTACCGAGAAGAAGACATTTTTGCTCGTGAAAAAAGAAAGAAAGACTCCTGGAAATTAAAAGAAAAGAAGAGGACTCACTGATTGGAGTTGAAGTTTTTGTCACTAAAGTTGATTAGAGAAGTTGATTGATTTCCAGTTGAACACCAGACAAAGACAAAAGCTCAAGAGTTTGAAAGCCTCAGTAACTTAATTGGAAGAGGAGAATCGGATTTGCTTGGAATTGTTTTAATAAGTTTCAAATTCTTCAAAGTGTTTTCCAATTTATACGGAATAGGAAACCTTTCGAGTTTCCGGAAAGGATATGTTACTCGTGAATTGAGGTAACTGCCAAATACTGATGAGACGTGAAATCTCAAAACTAGTTGTTACAAAAACAACATGACTTTTCAGAGTTCAGTAATAGAAAATTTAGGTGACACGACCTTGTAACTCGTTGGACCTGAAAGGGGTAATGATGGGTGAAACGGGTATGACTCGAATAATCCGACCCGAATAACCTTTAATATCGATCATAATACTAAAGAACTGACTTGAAATCATGAAAAAGAAAGTTAGTGACCTCCTTAGTCACCAACCTTCTAGGTCACTAACCTTCTATGAGCTTAGGAGAGGTTTCTCTGGACCGCGACCTTCGACTTAGAGAGCTCAAACTCATCTCATACACCTTCTATGTCATGATTAAACATCAACAGCTCTTAACACACATTATGAGTCTTGAAATCACTCACCGCGACCTCTTGGAAGGCTCACCGAGACCTTCAAGGCTCATCAGGAGGTCACAAAGATGGTTGAGAGGTCGTCAATGAACTCATTGCTCGCTCTCTAGAGAAGTGCATGGCAAGGCACCTGATATTACAAAAACTTCTTGATTCTAGGAGGAATTGGCCGGATACTATCTTACAATTATTCTAAATGCGTGCTTTTACATAATTGAGATTGAGTCCATCAAGGTAACTTCACCTATTTGGTAACTAGTTATTTTGTGTACTGTCTTATCACACGACAAACAGCACAAGTGGATTCATTTAATTTTACTCTAACTTAGGCATAGGAGTTTTCTTCAGAGCAACAACCGACTTCGGCAATCTAATTTCTTTGGTTGTGATTATAATTGCCTTCATGATTCGGGATGACCTGGAGATCAATTCTGAACTCCATCAAATATAACTTCCATAATTCTTATTTGGGTTGAGTTTCTCTATTATGGGGCTAATTCATCGATAAACTATATAAATAAATAAATAAATATATATATATATTTATATATATTGTACCATTGAGCCTTATGAACTACATCATAAAAAATTATGGTTACTAAGTAAATATAGTTCAATTGGTATGGTGTAGGATTTTTCAGCCTTACCTGCTTCTTACCATACCTTCACCTCCAAGGTTTGTTTTTCCCGTTGTACAAGCCACTGATTGAAATGCAGATGCCTCCAACCTCACAGCTTTTGCTGAAATTTTTCAAGACAATCTCAATCATCCTAAGCCAACCACCACTCAAACCATTCAATCATTCCGTGAGGCTAGTTGTGTCAACCCAAACTACCCTTTATAGCCTATTAAATCTTTCACATATAAAGGATATCCTACAATTCGTTTTTCTAATTGAGGAGTATTCGAACCGTTGCCATCAACCCATTCAACAGTTTAATGATGCTAAATCTCCAAATCCAAACTGACTTTTCATAGCTGATTAAATCTTTCACATACAAAGGATGCCCTGTATTTCGATTTTTTAATTGAGGGAGTATTGGAACAGTTGCCATTCCTAACTGCTAGAGCTTAGAAGCCTCCAGGTCACCCCGAACAGCAATGACGTCGGTGATCACAACCTGAGAAGAAAGGCCGTAGGTCACCAGAATGGATTGTCGTCCGGGGAAGAGCTCTAATGCCTAAGTCAATATTCTGAGAGAGTTATCTTGTGTAATTAACTTCAAAAACATTGTCCGTGTCCGTAAACTGATTATAATTTGATTATATATATTAAGATGAAGTAAGTTCTCTCTTTGATTAGGACTCTTCTATTATGTGACAGTAGGCAATTAGGATAACTGTGAGATCACATCATATCCCGCCAATTACATATAGAAAAGTGGAGTTTCCCTCGGTTTGGATATCTTGTCATTTGCATCTCTAGTCGAGAGCTACAAGTTTGATAACTGACCTTTAGACCAACTCTGTGACCTGCACGTGGACGTCGAAGGTCTCTTCTGGGAAGTCGCACTGAGTGGTTGTAGGTTCATGGGGGATGTTCGGAGTGGCGCACAGTTGGTCGCGGCATGGAAGATGTATGAGGCGGATTGGAGCTTACAAGGTCAAAGGTCATAGCCCGGTAAGACCTCTCTTGAGCTCATTTAGGAGGTTAGTGACATTGGAGGTCGATGGTAGCAAGTCACTACCCACCTTTAATGGTTGACTTCGTGAGTTTGACTTTCAGGTATTGAAGGTTGGGGCCTTGAGCCCATTTGGGTTGACTTTGTCCCTGCTGTGCCTGTTCGGAGTGACTTATACGGGTCATGCCTGTTTCTCCTATCATTCCCCCCTTTATGCCCAGCGACCTCAAAGGTCGTGGCGCCTAAATTACCATCTTTAAGTCGCAACCTCTAAAGGTTCTCATCGTTTTCAATGTAATGGTTAGTTTTTGGGAGGAGACATGTCTTATCAGTTTTAGCGATTACCTCGGTTCCAGGCTTACTGGATACTTTTCAGCAACCCAAGGGACTCCTTATCTCATATAAATTAGGAGCCCTTTGAAGATTTTTTTATTGGGATCGAAGAGCTACCTTAACTTTGAAGAACTCATGGAATCCACCAAGTGGGGATATTAGAAGATTCAAGTCACTTAACATGAAGTATGGAGTTCTACTCTTCAAGTTCAAGCTTAAAGATGGAGATTCAAGAACTAAATCAAAGAATGAATCAAAGAATTACGAAATGAAGAAGTTTATTCATGCTTATAAAGACTTATACTTCAAGTATAAGAACGATACTTGAAGACGATGTTATGTTTCGCGAAGTAAGCTTGTGGATGAAGACCAAGTTGACGAGTCTTGGATTATAATCAAAGTGGAGGACTCATTTGGAAAGTTTGAAGGCTTAGAAATGTTCCTAAAAGAACCTAGTTCAAGTCCCAAAAGAGTACAAATTGAAGGCAAGACAAGGCATGGAACAAAGGGTGAAAGACGAAGAAGAAAGGCTGGAAAATAGGGCCATTCGACTCCAGCTCCTACCCACCTGGCACCAGATCAGCAGAAGACAGTATTGGTGTGCATTCCAGTAGCTATCCAGCCAGACATCCGGTGCTGCACATTTTCAGGCCGGCACCAGACAGAAGCTCCTCTACACACCCAATGCGATGTATTCCCAAATTTTTACAGCTTTCCTTCACTTTTTTTTGGTTCTTGACCCCTTCAAATAATTGTTTAGGGCTTTGTTTTGGGTTACTCATTACTTACACTATAAATAGAACCTTATATGTAATAGGAAAACACTTAACTTTGACAAACAACTTTAATTTGGGATTTAATCTAAAACAAGATCAAAACTTGGTCTTTAAGAGTGTTCTTAGAATTTCCTCCTAGGGTTCTTAGTCACTTGAACTTGGGCTTTCAATTGCTTGGGTGAGGTATTGAGTAGTCTCTACAAATCAAGAGGATGGTTGTGGTGGAATCTTCTACAAAGGTCTTCCTAATCTCCCAAACAAATCTTTGATGAGTCCTTTTTTTTACACTTGATTTGGTTTCTTGCTTGTGTGAAAACAAATCTTCTACCTACAAGGAATCACATCATCTTTTGGTATTAGAGCTTAGGTTATCATCAAAGGTTTGATTATCTTACTTGCTTTCTTTGTTAAGTGCCAAGATCATATTTGTTTCCTTGAAAATCCTATGGTCTTATATGTGTTTAGTTCATTTACAACTATCCTAGTATCTTGTTGTGATCTTTTGTATTTGTTGAGTTGTTCATCTATAACTACAAAAAGAAAAAGGAAAGAAGAGTTTTTGTTCTTGAAAATTCAATATATATATATATATATATATATATATATATGTGTGTGTGTGTGTGTGTGTGTGTGTTTATATATTAAGAGAGAGAAGAAAAGAGAAGAGCAAGAAATTCTTGAGCAAAAAAGAAAGAAAGAAAATGCCAAATTTGAATGACATTGTGAGATTTCTTGTTGAATCACATTGAAAATTGATTGGGTTGAAGTTGAATTGAAGTCCTATTGTGTTTAAGTTGCCTAGTATTGGGTTTGTTGAATTCATTGACAACTTGGATTACATTTTCATTGCCCTCTAGGTGTTTGATGAAATGCCTCTTTGAAAATTTCTTTGGATTTCAAGTGTTTGTTCTTATGCGTTGAGTTGGTTGATCTTAAATCTTTGAAACTCTTCTTTCTAGGCTCTTATTTGAAGGTCATCAATTGATCAAGTAATTGATTTGTGTGGACCATTTTGGTATTCTTGCCTAAGTGATTTGCAATTGCTCTTGTGAGTTGAATAAGTACTTGAAAGAGGAATTAGAGTGGAAAATGGCATTAGGAGTGAGACCAATTGAAGGAGAAAAAAAGCCAATTGAAAGAGAGAAACAAGAGAGAAATGTGAGGACAAAATTCCCCTGTTTTCTTGATTGTTTTTGAATTCATATTAAGAACAATGGAGCAACACCATCTTCACACACATCAAATATGGGAGATGACAATGCTTTTTTATCCACCATCTTGGAACGATTGGAGCAAATGACAAGTGAACTTTCATACAATATGAAGGACATGAAAAAGGACCTAAACTCAAGAGTTGATAACTTTGAAAGAAGGGTAGGTAAGCTATAATCTAAAACTCCTAAAAGAAATGTGCAACAAGGAGGAAGGAGAGAGGAATATCAACCTTGTTCTTCTAAGGAGTATGTGTCAAATGGAAGAGTTGGAAGAAGGAGACAACAAGTAAACCATGATGACCATTATGACTTTGAAGTTGAGGAGAGGTTTATGAGGAATAGATACATATCCACTACTCAAGGTTCCAAGAGTGTTAGGGACTACTTGAAACAAATGGAGTTAGCCATGAGGGGGACTAACATTAAAAAGGATAAAGAAGCTTCAATAGCTATATTTCTCAAAGGGTTGAGAAAGGAGATTAAAGAAAGAGTAGAACCACACCTTTTTGTTGATCTTGAGGAAATGGTACAATTGGCCATCCAAGTTGAAAGAAACTTGGAGAAATGGAAGTCATCAAATGGGAGGTTTTGTGAAAGCTCAAGTCATGTCATTTCTTCATCAACCAAGTGCAATGAATAAGGGCATAAAACTTCTTATTATCCAACATGGGAGAGCTTGGAGTTCAAAATGGAAGACACCTCAATTACCAATGAAGAGCAAGGCGAAATGGGTCTTCAAGAAATTGTTAGAAATGAGCAAATCCAAGAGTTTCAATGTGAAGTTAAGGGAGATAGTGATCACATGACACTTGTTCAATAGGAAGCTTAACATGTACAAGTGAGATATGATGGAGGAGAGACCCATGAAGTGACAGAAGAGATTCCCATTATGAAAAATGAGAGAGAAAAAGAGCAAGAAAGAATAGAAAAAGGAGAGCATGAGATTGAAAAAGTTCTTGAGAGGCAAAGAGAGATGAAATATGAGATTGAAAGAAAAGAAAAGAATGAAATTGAAAGAAAGGAGATGAGAGAAGAAAAAGAGAGCTCATATGAAAAAGAAAGAGAGAACAAGAGTGCTTCGGTGAGGAACAAAGATATTTTTATTCCTACTTCTAACATTAATCATTCTTTTTCTAGTGTTTCCTTGTCTAGGTTGCAAGAATTTGAAGGCGCCAGACAGGAGCTCCCCGGTACACCCAATGCAATGTATTCCCGAATTTTTACAGCTTTCCTTCACTTATTTTTCTATTCTTGACCCCTTGAAAGACTTGCTTAGGGCTTTGTTTAACGTTACTCATTACTTACACTATAAATAGAACCTTGTATGTAATAGGAAAACACTTAGCTTTGACAAACAACTTTCATTTGGGATTTAATCCAAAACAAGATCAAATCTTGGTCTTTGAGAGTGTTTTTAGAACTTCCTCCTAGGATTCTTAGTCAATTCAACTTGGGCTTTCAATTACTTGGGTGAGGTATTGAATAATCTCAACAAATCATGAGGATGGTTGTTGTGAAATCTTCTACAAAGGTCTTCCTAATCTCCCAAACAAATCTTTGATGAATCTTTTTCTTTACACTTTATTTGGTTTCTTGCTTGTGTGAAAACAAATCTTCAACCTACAAGGAATCACATCATTTTTGGACTTACCTAAACTCTTTTGCCTTTTGAATTTTCTGCTCACAAAGCTTTTTGCAATACTCTCTGCTCCTTTCTCGAGTTTTCTTTCTTCTCTCTGTCAGGCAAGTGAACTAGTGTCCAGAACAACTCCCTTCCTAATTTTAGATGGAAATTTCAACAAGTGACTTTCAAGCCAAAAGTATGTCTTCTACCTCTTCTGCGTCCAACACCCCTTCCCTTCGTTTTAGAGAGATAGAGCGTCCCCCCTTTGATCTAGAGAATAGGGTATTTTATACTCCCTCAACCATGGTGAAAGCCCCCTTGGTCAAGAGTGAATCCTACAGGCCTTCTGAGTTAGAGGTTCTCTGCCCTTCCTGCTTTAGGTCCCGTTGAAATTTTTGAAATCAGCGAGGAGAGGGGACTGGAAAAAGGGGACATTGTCACTGTCTTGGAGGGTGAGCATTTCTGTAGCAGGCGTCTTAGACACCTAGTCCTTTATGTTGCCAGGCTTCGAGAGGGGATCCTTTTGCCCTATTTACATCAGCTGTTTTTGGATATCACTTACTTTTGGGGCTTTCATCTTGCCCAACTTGTCCTAAACTCCATTTGGACAGTAGTTGAGTTCATAGCAACTTGTCACCTTTACTGAGTTTCAGTTTCTTTGGAGCTCTTTAGGAATTTCTTTGAGGTCAGTATCTCTTTGGCCACTTTAGGATATCTCCAATTCATGCCTGGTATAAATTGGTAGGCCCTTTCTAGTCCTTTGTGAGGGATTAGAACCCATCTTTCTTTTTTGCTAGACTTCCTCACAATCTGGTCCGATCCAAGCCTTACCTGGAACATGAATCAAAAGTCTTTCAATGATATCCATGACCTAACCAGCCAGTTGTTAAGGCATAGAGCTGTTTTGATTTGTGGTCAACAAGTCATACATAGAATTGACTGCCTTTTTTGTTGCAATTAGGTACATCAGAATCTCCTCCCCTGACCACAGGGAAACAAGTTTAGGGGGCTTCCCTAGGAAATCTTTCAACTTGTAAAAAACTGTTTGGCAATCTTCAGTGCCCCGAAAATCCTTAGGCATTTTTATGACATCGTAGAATTTTTCTCCTTTGTTAGCCATTTTGTTGATGAAACACCTCAACTCCGCCATTTTTCCTATTAGACTTTGGACCTCTTTGATGTTTCTGGGGGGTTCCATGTCCAACAGTGCTTTATTTTATCAGGATTGGCATCAATGCCTCATTATGATATCATGAAGCTTTCCTGCCATGACCTCGCAGGTACACTTCTCAGGGTTGAGCTTCATATGGGCAACTTTCAATGTCAGGAAGGTCTCCCTGATATCTTCAATGAAGTCTTCAAAGGTCTTGGACTTGATTATGATGTTGTCCACACAGACCTCAATGTTCCTCCCGAGTTGGTTCTTGAATACCTTGTGCATAGCTCCCTGGAATTCTACCCTTGCATTTTTTAGGCCCAATGGCATTTTTGTGTAGCAGTGGGTCCCGACCTCTGTAATGAACGAGGTCTTCTCCATAGCATCTATTGCCATCAGAATTTGGTGGTACCCCTTGTAGGCATCTGGGAAACATAGCTACTGGTAACCAACTATTGAGTCTGCCATCTATTCGATGCTTGAGAGTGGGTACAAGTCCTTCTGGCAATATTTGTTTAGTGTGGTAAAATACACACATCCTCCACATCCCTTCTTTCTTTGGCATAACCATTGTGTTTGCTAGCCATTATGGGTACACTACTTCCTTTAAAATTCAGGAGCAAAAGTCCTTTTCTTTTGTTTCACTGGTTTGAGCCCGACCTTCTACTCTACAATTCTCTTGTCAATTCCCTCAAGGTCGCCAAGCGAAGACTTTCAGATATTTTTGTAAGGAGTTAATGAGCTTCCCTTTAATTTTGGAAAGCAAAAGTTTGCCTATCTTTATCCCTTTCTCAAGGAACTTTGGATTGGCGAAAACTTTTACTCCTCTACTAGCTACTTGAATTTGAATTCATCTTTCACCTTCGAGAGGTCGATGAAATCTTCCTGCTTGAGCTCCTCCAAGCTCTCTGTATTTTCTTCAACATGATAACATTCTGTAGCAAGCTGCCTCTCTCCTTACAGAATGAACTAGGTTTCTCCAACCTGAATCTTCATGCAGTAGTTCAGCAAAGAGATCTTTGTTTTGAGGTTCATGACCCCCTTTCTTCAAAGAATTGCATTATAGGTTTCGAAAGCATTGACCACCAACCAATCCATGATCTCGGTGACCCCCCTACCTTCCACATAGATCATAGTTGGGAGGCATGGAATTCCATCTGCTTAGGTCGTGCTACCATTGAAACTGGTCAGGGCTTGTGTCTAACCTTATCAGCGAGCTCCTATCTATCCCTATTTGATCAAATGCCTTTTTGTACAAGACATTTACTGCACTCCTAGTGTCAACTAGTGTCTTGTGTACCAAGAAATCCCCAATCTAGAATGACACTATCAAGGGTTCTAAATCTTAATTCCGAGCCCATCTTGATATCTTCTCCATGGCATTTATCTTGCCAACCGAAGGTCGTTGATTGTGAGCAGTTCTTGGAGGTGGATTCGCGGGGCCTGTGTTCCTTTTCAGGAACTCCTGCAAGTGGCCCTCCTTTACTAACCTCTCAATCTCGTGTTGAGGTTGAAGCAGTTCTCCATGAGGTGGCCATGGTCCTTATGGTAATGGAAAAACTTTGCCAGGTCTCTCTTGGCTAGAGGAGTTTTGAGGGGTCTTGGTGGTTTTAGGAGACCCTTTTTTCCATGACCACTAGTATTTCTGCCCGTGAGGTCGTGAGAGGAGTTGTCACTAGGTTTGGAATGGTCTTTCTTTTTTTGAATGAGAGTCCTTCTTGTCTCTTTTTGAAGTCTGAAGGCTTTTCGAAAGCCTTTTGTTATCTTTCTCAACGGCCGAGGTAAAACCAGGAATCCTCTTTTGGACTGCCATTTCTTCAACCTTTATCAATTTGTCCAATAGTGACTGTAGCTCCTGTATGGTTTTTACTGGCTCTTCTACCAGTTTGGGGGCTACATATGCCCTTGCAATCCTTGCTTGAAGGGCAGTGATGTAGATGGCATCGTTCTGTTGCTTGATCTCTATTGCCTCGTCATGGAAGCAACTGTTGTTGCTTCTAGTGCTTTCACCAAACTTTTGTTTCATGTCAAACATATCATTGATGTCTTTTTCAAATCTCTTGCTGCTCTAATATTTTTTTAGAAACAGCTCCTTTAGCTGAGTCCAACTTGAGATACTTGCTTTCTGGATCCCTTTGAACAACAACTGTGCTTTCTTGGTCAGCGTGGATTGGAAAGGGCGGCATTTGCCATGGTCGGGGTATTCAAACGTCTGCATATAGAACAAATAGATGACTATGTGTTGTAACGATTTCCCTGTGCCGTCATATTTTACCTCTACATATGGGGCTTTGAACCCAGGTGGCATCCGAGCAGTCCTGATGCTATGGACAAGTGGTGAAGGTTCTGCTAGTCCCACACTGCTCTATATTTCTTGATTTCCATTTCTCTCTTGATTGGCTAGGTGAGTCACTCTCCTCAATGGATTTAGGGCTACCCCTTGAGCATTGCTGCCTATTTTTCAATCAGGCTTTGTCGCGGAGGTATCCTTTCTCCAAGAGAAGTTCTCAACAAGCTCCCTTGCTCTTCAAGGTTGGTCTCTTGTCTCTGACCCCGTGATATGGCAACTTAGCTGAGCCTGTCTCGAAGGTCATAACGTCTTCCATTGCTCAAGGTTTCTCTGTGGTCAGTCATGGGTGGGACTCTTCAATCGTGTAATTTTTCATGAGCTTAACCTATTCCATGACCTTTTTCATCAAGTCGGAGGTCATTCCTAGCTTCTAAAAGAGATGGTCAGGTTGTGTGCAACTCTCCTTATCTCGAGGTGATTGTATCTCTCTTTGAGATGGTACATTGGTGCGTCTTGTGGACATGTGATCTCCCATACCCGAGAGTCCTTCCAAGGCAGCACCATGCATTCTAGAAGGTCAGTTGGGATGGTCACTTGACTCCCCCAGATCTCTATGGTCTGTGCCATTGTTGGCCTAGTCAAGGTGTCCTTCCAGGCCTTTATTGCTTAGGCAGGAGGTTCACTTGAATAATTTGGGGTTTCCCAGACCGTGTCGGCCTTGGCTATTCCTGTTGATTGACTAGCCTTGGATTGTTGTTGGTGTCCTCCGCTGGGGCGGCATTGCTTCTCCAGTGCGTAATTGCGCTCTATCGGGAGGTCTATACCGACGTGGTGGCTGAATATGTATTGGTTGTTATTAAGTCAGCACGACTCTTATTTATTTTTTTTGTGCATATAGGGAAGAAAGCTAGGCTTTTAGAATGTTCCATCCCACAAACAATGCCAAAAGTGATGGAACATGGAAGTAGCCTCCGAGCCACTCCATACTACAATGATATTTGTGATCACAACCTAAGAAGAAAGGGAATAGGTCATTGGAGTGGGCTGTCGCTCGGGGAAGAGCTCCGATAAATAAGTTAGTATTCTGAGAGAGTAATCTTATGTAATTAACTCCAAGAACACTGTCCTTGTCCGTAGATTGTTTATAATTCAATTATATATTAAAAGTGAAGTCAGTTACCTCTTTAATTAGGGCCTTCTATTATGTGATAGTAGGCAATTAAGATAACTGTGAGATCAGATCCAGGCAATTGCCCCTAGTATCGTGGAGTTTCCCTAAGTTTGGATATCTTGTCATTCACTTATCTGGTCGAAAGTTACAAGCTTGCTAACGGCTTTTAGACCAACTTCGCGACCTGCACCTGGTCGCTGAAGGTCTCAACTATCTTTTCTGAGAGGTCGCGCCAAGTGATTAAAGGCTCTGGGAGAGTATTAGGAGTTGTGCACAGATGGTCACGGCATGGAAGATGTATGAGACGTTGGAGCTCACCGGGTCGAATGTCATGATCCGATGAGACCTCTTTTGAGCTTATTTATTAGGTCAGTGACCTGAGAGGTCATTGGTAGGAAGTCCCTACCTACCTTTCCTTGTTAACTCATGAGTTTGATATTGAAGATGATGCTTTAAACCCATTTGGATTGACTTGTCTGGGTCGTATCTATTTAAATTGACTTATCCGAGTTAGGCTGGTTTCTCCCATCCTGTCAATCATCGTCTAATGTGTGCATTCTATTTAAGGAGATTGTGATTCATAAAGGTATTTGAACCAATAAATTACAAATGTTGTTATCAAAAAGTATTTTGAAATTTATAATTACACAATTTTACTTTAATAAAAATTTTAATAATTTCTTTTATTATTTTGATATTTAATTTAGATAAATATTTTATCATATAATATTTATATATTTGGAGATTTTGAATCACGATTGGGAAGATGCACACCCACCACCTTTGTCGCTGGTTTAACATCAGTATACGATTAACGTACACTTGAATTATCTAAAAAAAAAACACTTATGTTTAAGAAGATGTTTATGACTTAAATAATATTTTCTTTTCTTATAAAAAAATGATAAATTATTAATTCCTTTTTTTATAAATGAATTGAAATGGTCTATAAATATATATATATATATATATATATATATATATATGTTAAGGCGCATTCCGAAGCGTGTTTTAATGCGCGCTCCAATCGTTACCGTAACGGAATTGTTACTACAGCGTTCATGCAGCCAACCAAGCGGAGTAAGAATTCCGTTACGGTAACAATTGGAACGGGCATTAAAACGTACTTCGAAACACGCCTTAACAAATGCTATATATATAATAGGTACTACCAATCAAATGATGTTATAAATTTAAATATTAGAAAAATATCAATGAAACGACAAAAATACCTCTCGTCTCTTTCTCATTTCCCTCTCCGCTGTTTCCACTTCCAGTAGCCCCTTCCAACCATGTCCACCCAAATGCTTCAGATTCAATCTACCCTTACGCTTCCTTCACTACCTCTCTTCCTCCTAAAAACCAGAACATTAACATCACCATTACTGAAACGCAATTTTACTCAAAATTCAAGAATCCCAGTTTTCTTGCTTCATCATTATCACCGAAAGTTAAGGCCACCCCTTATCAATTGCAGAGCGAATAGTGATGGTGTTGGGAATATTAAAAGCTGGGAAAAATGGGTGCCCAGAAATTTTCTTTCAGCTGAAAAAGTGTTTAAATGGATTTCTGAGGCAACTTCAAGTCCAATTGCCCAGTATATTTCTTCACCAACTACTTTTTTGCACTCTGTGGATCCAAGAATTAAATTGGTACTGTTTTTTTTCTTTTTTTCCTTTCTTTGAGGCTCCTTCAAAATCTTTGCCTGGGTTTGGTGTAATTTGTCTTTCAGTGGTGAATTTGAACGGTTCATAGTCACTTCTTGCAAGCTGTAAGAGACCTCGTATTAGGTACCTGAAAAAAAAAAAAGAAAAAGCAAGCCTTGATCTTTGTTTGTAGAGAAGCCTGACAGAAGAACCAAGTGAAAAATGTTTTGTTGTTGTGTTCTCTGTAGTTTCTAATTCCTTGCATTAGTCCCGATATGTAAATGTTTTACTTTACTGGTCATTTCCCCTTCAAAATGAAATTAATTATTGTAAGAATGCTGTGAAGCGTTTGATAGTTTTTCCTTTGTATTAATTATTAAACAAGAAAGTTTCTTTTTTATAAGTGATAACTTTATAACTGAATCGATTGTACCAGAGAGATTACTTTGATCATGCTCATAATCACACCAGTTATCAAATATGGTGAAATTTACGAAAGGTAAGGAGGATACAGAGTTCACTTGATCTGTCTCTTCAGCATTATGCACTAGAGCTGTGTTCTTATTATTAAACTATTCTTCATTTTGGACCACTCTTTTTCTTCCATTATATTTGTATCACATCTGTAAGCATTGGGATTTCTGAGCTTTATCTTTTGCAGGCATGGCTCCTTGCACTGGTTGTTTTGCCAGCAAGGTCACATATCTTTGTTCGCATTGGATTAGTCGCTTTTCTAGCATTATTATCTGTGTCGATGCAGCCTAAACAGGTTTGGATGGTAAGTTTGCTTATTGGGAAATGCTTAAAGTTCATTTCTTCTGTTCTGTGCTTTGAGAAGGAAAAGTAGGTAAAATGTAAATAAAACTCATTGAGAGCCACAGTGAGAATCCTTTCAAGTGATTGATTAATGTTGTAATCATGTAGTCATGCCTTACCTACTGAATTTTTATTAACGAATTATTGATTATGAGTATGCTTTTATATTTAACTGAGCATGAAGTAGGGTATCGAGAAATTATCTCACCTCTATGGAAAAGGATTCTATTAGATACCTGTCAAATTCCTTTGTGGTTATAATGGTTTTAGTATTTCAGAATGATTACAGCATATATTTTAGTAAATTTCTTAGAAAGTCTTCTTCGTCTCCAATTTTATTTTAGGATCAATTGGGACGAGTGACATTGCTTTCTACAATCTTATTCATAATGGTGGGGTTTGGTACTGATAGTGCTCCCACACTTGTTTATTCGAGGGTGCCACCACCCTCAATGATGGGCTTGCCGAATTTCCCAACTTCTTTGGAAGGTTACTCATACATTGTCATGAAGTTCGGTCCCTTGCGACTTACAAGAAAGGGCTTGTCAGCTGCTAGTGTAGCAGCATGTTTGACCTTTACGGTGAGTTGGGTGTTCTATTACCTGTTTTTGCCTTTAGGTAAACTTATCTGTTTTATGACAAATGTGGCATGGGAAGGCAAAGTCCCATGTGCTTGAGTGTACTGCTTAAGATAAATGAAATGATCCATTGTATAATTAAGTCTCCTAGCATTTGTTCATCCTGCCCTGTTTCATATTAGCAGTCTTGTCCGTTGGTTGTTGCTTTTGCATGCTCCATAATGTGGAAGTTTTCCCCGGTCATGAATTGAATTTATGAAATCTTTAGAACTAGGTTAGATTTCAATCCATAAAACTATGAAGTACCCAACTACATAAAGTTTCAAAAGTAAGCTATGCCTTAACCATGAGTTTCACTGCATTATATGTGATTTTGTAACTGTTTCATTATTTCACACATGACCTGAATTTTGTTTCTTCCATTACAATTTGATTGCATTTACTTCTTTGATGTGCAGATTCCATCCATATTATAATATGAGATTGGCATATGATTATTCTTTCTCCTTCTGTTGATCATTCTATAAGAAAAGATTTCGTGCATAATCAACATGGAATTTTCTTTTATCTGGTTATTTATGAAAATTAATTATCTGTTTATTATCAGAATATTTTTCAGGTCTTTTGATTTCACTCCTTGTTGTATTTTTTCTTAGTAGAGAATCAACTCTCCAGTACATTGGAGTTGGTTTTTCATGAACTTCGTCAGCTGATCTTGGTCTCTGTTATGTTGAAAGATCTTTCAAAGTGCAAGTCTCTGCTTGACAAGTACAACGCCTGAGCAGCTTGCTTTTGCGCTTCAGTGGTTTATTCATCCTCTGGGACATTTTGGTTTACCAGTGCCAGAAGTCATCCTCACCCTCCTACTGTCTCTGAGATTCATCAGCCTAGTCTTTGACGAGGTTAGATTATACCTGTCTATTGTTCAAATAAACAGTTCTTAGATATCCAGTTCAATAATCAGTGTCCCCCTGCCTTAGTGGTTTCTCTAATGCTCTAAGGACTTTGAATAAACTCTAGCAATTTTCTTGTTGATGTTAGCAGGTCCGTAATGTTGCTCTTGGGATTGTATCTCGCAGAATAAATTGGCAGCTCTTGACCTCTATGGAAACCATTGATGGTAATTGTACAACATCAGTTTTGAGCATTAACACATTAGTGCATCAGTGTCTTGTTTCTTCTTTCAAGTTTTAGGTTATCCTTATATGAAAAAGGTCTCTTCCAGGTTTTCCCTGTTCCCTGTTGATGTTTTGCATATAGAATCATTGTCGTGCTGTTGCTTAGTTGATTATTCTGATTCAAAACATGTTATGGCATT
Organism: Parsonsia alboflavescens; assembly: GCA_028571225.1. Classification (NCBI taxonomy): domain Eukaryota; kingdom Viridiplantae; phylum Streptophyta; class Magnoliopsida; order Gentianales; family Apocynaceae; genus Parsonsia; species Parsonsia alboflavescens. The sequence continues at coordinate 28,395 of JAOXNR010047214.1, read as the reverse complement.
AGAAAATCTTGAGTTTCTTAAAAACATGAACCGGTGAGTGCACTGATTACTGCTGAATGTGGTTTCATGGATAAAGTGTTGTACCACTAATTCCATGGATAATTTTGAAACATAGCCAAGCAGCATGATGGAGTTTAGCTAATTGATGCATTTCTCTTTCATTTTAAATATAAAGTCTTCCTACTTGAAGGTCTTGCTTCAACCATGATGAGCTTGTCGACGATAGTTTAAGAGAGGTCTGATTTGCTCAGACAGATATTACTTTTCCTAACGCTTATTCCTCTCTGCTCACAAAGACATGTTTATTACTTTTGCAGTTTTAGTTACATATATTAAGAGGATCTTCAGAAATATTTTCAGCCATGCAGAGCAGATATCTCAGGTTTGAAACGTTTTCAAGAACTTTCTGATCTACAATTATTAGTGTGGCATTGGAAATGACTTGTGTCCTTAAGCTCTTTAGTTTTCTTTAAGGATTAAGGATGTAAGATGCTAGTTTTCTTTAGTTCATGGTAATGCTGCATATTTAGTTTGAATTCTTGCTTAACTGGTACATGCAACTTCTTGAGAATTTGAGACTAGATTTATGACCATTCATATTTATGATTTTCATACCTGTCAGTTTTCATGATAGCCATGTAAAATTTGTATCCTTAATTTCAGGCAATGATTGTTAGAGGATTTCGAGGAGACAGCAATTCTCACAAGATTTTCTTGTCAGCAGACACATCTAGTGCAATGGCTAACTGTTTGTCTTTATTTTGCCTTGTTTGTCTTACAGGGGCTACAACTGTTTTTAAGAACTTCATTTTCTGATTCCCATTGCTACTTTCCAAATCTTATTCTTTTATTGAAATGTAAAAGTGCCATTCTCCATTCCTTTTTATTTTATCTGCTTAAGAAATCTACCCTTTTTGGAAGGACAAGAGTCCTCTGGCTTCTCCATCCTAATCGGGCGCTATTAGCTGGTGGACTTTAACTACAAATTCTTAATTTTCATCTCATTTGATTCACCTTCTCATTCGGCCAAAGGTTTTCAGGTTGGAACTTCATTCAGTCATGTGTTGCAACAATGTTGAATGCATTTACCCATATGTTGCTGATCATGACCTGTCTGGATATCTCTTCACTCACAGAATAATGTTCTTAGGACTTTTACCTTAACTACAAATACACAGGTTTCTTACATTGGCATGTTGTGAAAATGCCAATATATATCTTGGTCTTCTGCAGAACAGGGCTGATCTCATGTCTGTGGTACCTTTGGAATTATATGCCTGATCAAAGAAATGCACAGGAGCTGAACCTTGAAGTTTTATATACTTTATACCCAATTAAGCAAGTCTTAGGTACTGCTGACTGAGGGATTGTGTTCCAGGGGTTGTCAAGTAAAGGATATATTTATATATTTATGCCAGAAACTGCTTGCATATGAAATGTACATGTATTATTTCTTATCTTGGCACTGCTAATATTAGCAAAGCAGCATTGTTCAAGAACATTCCTTCTTCGGTCAGTAAGGTGAAAAATTGTACCAACAAACTTTGACAATGTTCCAAGGCCAAATTTGGAAGCTCTCAATCTCTTCTATTTATTTGTTAATTTTCTTTTCCTTCGCTAGAATGTATAAATATATAAATATATAAATATGAATATATATAGATATAAATATATATATATATTTATAAACTTTTGGGGAAGCCATGTTTATTGGAATGTTTTATCTGCTTTTACTGTATCTAACTTGATAGAAGTTTTTGGGGAAGCCATGTTTATTGGAATGTTTTATCTGCTTTTACTGTATCTAACTTGATAGAAGTTTTTGGGTCTCCCACTGTTTTTTGGGATCTGTCAATATAGGAAATTTCAACCTTCATTTTTATTTATTTATTTATTTTTTGCCTTCTATCTAGGATTATAAATGGTATCGGAACTGATAGTTTCGTATCTAGATTTGATTAATAAATATATTACTTGGATCTTATCTGATTATCCGTCTTTTCTAATCTACTTAAATTTAGATCCTATCCAATGAGTATCGGGTTTCGATTCAGGTATTATGTTTTATTACATTTTGTAAAAAAAAAATATTTACTCAAAAATATCAAAAAAAGTAAAATTTAAATAAGTTAAAAAAAAATCGAAGTTAAAGATGTTAAAAAGTGAAATTAGTATACATTTATTAATCAAATTTAAAATAACCAATCAATATTATTTATTAAACAATAATTATGATAGATGCTAAAAAGTCAAATTGATAAATATTTGTTAATTAAATGTAAAATAATCAATCGATACTAATTATTAAATAATAATTATAACACTTATAAGGAATATTTAAAATTTAAAAGTCAAATAACAAAATTAAAGTTGAAACAAGAATAGAAACATATGCATTGTATGTGTATAGATATAAAAAATATTATATATATACATAATCGGATCCGGAACTAAATGGATCCAAAATTATATAAACCATACTTGAACCTAGTTAAAAAGTACTATTCGGATCTTGGTCGGATTCGAGTTTGAGTATAAAAATAGAAGTACCAGATCCGTCATAAATGGAGTTGGTACGGATTTGGATATGAATAGACCCTACCCATTAATAGCCTTAATCCCATCCTTTTTCCTCACCCTAAGGATTAATGGTGGTTTTCCATTTACTCTCAAGGTTGAATTCGATTGTTCCAAGTGTTGTTGCTAGGGTTTTAAACGAGTTAAGCTTAGTTCGAATTTGTTAGGCATGGATTGGTTTGTTTATATTTTTTTTGGGTATTCAAGTTCGAGCTAGATTTACCAAATATATAGAAGGTTCGGGTTTGATTTTAGGTTTAACTAATTATAGTGGAAAAGCTTGGGTTTGGGCATTTTTGAGCTCATTGAATCCAAGCTCGAGCAGATGAGCTTGTTAGGTTCAAGTTTAACTTTATATTTATTTAGGTATTCAAGTTTGAGTTTGGTTTATGAAATATTTAAAAGATTCAAATTCAAGTTTGGGCTTGATTAATTGGATTACAAAAACTTAGGTTTGGGCTTTTTTAGTTCGGATCTAAGCTTGGACTTGAACTTGTTCAGGTTTGTTTATTTGTTTTAAGTTATTTATTTTATTTAATTTTAAGAAATAATAAAATATATTAATAATATAAAAATATTATATATAATGAATAAAAAGAATTGTCCTTTTTAGTTCCTGGATAAATTTACTTTTTGTGAGTTTGATTTTTTTTTTATTTTTTTGGGGCATTTTTAGTCTCTAACAAATTTATCATTCACAATGTTAGTCATTTTGAATGGAAAATGCTTGGAAAAGTTGGATTTGTGAAAAGTTGGATTTGTTAAAAGTGAAGGATATAATTAAAAATCACTGTTTAAAACACATTTCAAAATAAATATATGTTTAGTCCTACACAAATTTACAATTGGGTATAATTTTTATTTTTTTTTTCTTTCAATTTTTCTACTATAGTACACCTCACATCTCACTAATTAGAAACTTCAAAATTAATCTTTATTTATAAAAATAAAGGTTTTTTTTTTTATTTTTAATCAGCGGTGTTTGGATCATTTCACACTCACCTCGATTGCCGCCAAGAGCTACAATTCACCAATGCTAGAGTATGCAACAAGATTGAGTCGAACTGCGTTATGCTCACTTTGAACCATTCAACCACATCTTTGGATGCATAAAAATAAAGGTTCATTGAATTAGAACTTTCCAGAGTTGTCTAAAGAAAATAAACTAACGAAACATTAGTTTAATAATTAATTAGTAACATTGTGTTACGGAATTTACAAACATGCAAGTGCACGTACAATATGAGTAATATAAAAATATCGTTTCCTCAAGAACCTAATTTAAGCAATTAAATTATCTAATACTATTCTAATTAGTATTCAAGAAGAAGAGATAAAATAGTGATTTTTTTCTAAATTACAGAATGAATCAATTAACAATCAATCAACAAGAGGAATTTTAGGTCACTAATTTCCCCCAATGTTATCTTTAATGAGTCTAACTTTTTACTTAGGTCATTGTACTAACTTGAACCACCAGGTGAGTCTTGGGAAAAATCTTCAAGTTGGTGTGTCTTGTATGTAACCCATTTCAAAGAAATCACATCATCTTTTGGTATCAGAGCCTAAGTTATTCATTTTGAGGTTTGCCTAACTTTATTTGTTTTCTTTGTTTAAGTGTTTAAGGTCATTTTTGATTTTTTGAAATCTATGATCTTATATATGAGTTTTTGCGATTTGTTTCCTCTACATTCATCGGTGTATCTTCTTGTGATCCTTTGTATTTGTTGGAATTAAGCCTAACACAAAAAACTAGGGCTAAATTCTATTTTTTGAGTTTGTTTGTCTATCTCTATAATAAAAAAAAAGAAAAGAAAAGAAAAAAGAGTCCTTGTTCTTGGAAAAAAAAAAAGAGGAGAAGAGCAGAAAAAGAAAAAGAAAAAAATTCCCGCACAAAAGAGAAAGAAAGAAAGTGTTAAAGTTGAATGCTATTGTGAGATTTCTTGTTGAATCATATTAAAATTGATTGTGTTAACGTTGAATTGAAGTCCTATTGTGATTGAATTGCCTATTATCTATCAAATTTGAAATCAAGGGAATTGGGTTTGTTGAATTTATTGACAAATTGGATCACATTTTCATTGCCCTCTAAGTGTTTGATAAAATGCCTCTATGAAAGTTTCTTTGAACTCCAAAAATGTGATAAATTGTTTTCATCCTACATTGACCTAATCTTTGAAACTCTGTCTCTTTAGTTCTTGATTGTTGCTCATTTGTTGACTAATTGAATGGAGTTCTGTGGATTACTTGGCATCTTTGCTTGAAGTGTTTGCATTGCTCAATTTAGTTGGTTAGGAACTTGAAAGAGAGTTAGAGTGGAAAAAGGCTTAAGGGAGGTGAGTTAAATAGAGCGAGAAAGAGCCAATGGAAGGTGTGATACACTAGTGACAAGTGAGGTTCAATATTCCTCTTCTTTTTCTTATTTTTCTTTGTAGGTAAATTATGACTAGAGGAGCATCTTCACCATCTTCACAATCATCAAATATGGGAGATAACAATGCATTTCTATCCACCATCTTGAACGAATGGAGCAAATGACAAGTGAACTTTCAAACAACATGAATGAAATAAGAAAGGACTTCAACTCAAGAGTTGAAAGCTTTGAAAGAAAGGTAGATGAGCTCCAATATAAAACTCCTAGAAAACAAGTGCAACAAGGAGGAAGGGGAGATGAATATCTTCTAGAGCTTATGTGCCATATCAAGGAGTTGATAGAAGACAATATCAAGGGAGTCTACCAAGAAGGATAAATGAGAAAATGGAGGATATTGATGAAGGCTATTGTGACCATGAAGTTAAAAGAAACTCAAGTGGGACAAGAAGGGATGAAAACTCTTATTCGTACTACAATGAACATGGTGAGCCATTGAGACATAAAAGACATATGAGGAATGAAAGAAAATCAAAAAGAGAGGATGAAAGACAAGTGTAAAATGGAAGGGGCTCACATGGGGGATCTTATGAGAGCTCATATCATGTTATCTCTTCATCAATGAAAGTGAAGTGTAAGGCCAAGAGATGAGGAGCCCAAACCTCATATGTAAGAGGCGAAGGTGAAGCATGGAGAACGATGAAAGACACTAGCACAACTTCCTAGAAGTGAAGATCCCAAGTGCTTCAAATTCAATGAACATGGACATGGTATTTTGCAATGCCCAACTTGGGAGCGCTTGGAGCCAAAAAAGGAAGACACCACAATTACCAATGAAGTGAAAGGTGGAATGGGTCTTCAAGAAATTGTTGAAAACGAGCAAGTCCAAGAGATCTGATGTGAAGTGAAGGAAGAAAAAGAAAATGAGAGTGAGCTTCAGGAAGAATATGAGATTGAGAGAAAAGAAAATAATGAAATTCAAAGAAAGGAGATGAGAGAAGAAAAGGAGAGATTATTTTCACAAGAAGGAGCGAATGAGAATGCTTCGGAGAGGTACGAAGATATTTTTATTCCTACTTCTAACATTAATCAGTCTTTTTCTAGTGTTTCCTTGTCTGGGATACAAGACTTCGAAGGTCAAATCAAGTTGAAGGAAGGCAAGGAAAACATGGTAATGAATGCTATGTTAAAGTGATACACTCTTATCTCTACGCTTGGTAATAAATTGTTGAATGGTGTGCTTAAAAATATGTTTTCTATGATTAAGTATGATTGTGGAAATGCTTATGATGTTCATAAGCAACATGCCATTGTTGAAAATTCTTGAGCATAATGATTCCTTGTTTAGAGAAAGTAAGTCTTATACTTCTATAAGTCTTGTTAAAGCTTTCATGGATTTTGAGTTTGTGAAGGAGTCATATGTGATTGAATGTGTTCTAGAAATGAGATTCATGCATGTGGAAGTAAGTTGTATATCTCTAAGAGCTTTTTGAATAAAGTGCTAGATCTTAAGCAAGTTAGGGAATCATTTGTGGATGAGTGTGCTTGTGATTATGTGCTTAATGTCTCTAGACAAGTTATATATGGTGAATTCTATGAGCATATTAATTCTTTGATTGGAGAAAATATTTTGTTTAGGCCTATGAATTCTATATAAGACTTGTTGGCTATTGAGTTTCATATAAACAACTTGGAGATACATTATTGTGAATGGAATCACTTGAATTTCTTTTTGAAGTAAATCTTTGGGACATATATGAATGGAATTTCGAAAGTTTGTTTTAGATGATCGAGTATTATGGATCTTTGATGTTACCATTCTTGGTAACCATTTGTATCTTTGTGGTCTAGTGTGCATACTCATTGTTGACTCTAAATTCTTGTTCATCTTGTTTGAGATGCACTTCATTGTGATTCATATGAGAAGAAAACTCTAGCTTGTTGAGAATAATTGCTTGAAAGAGATTGATGATGAAGCATGTCATGTTAAGAGGTTGACTTTAGTTGGAATTTTTAAGTTTCATGACTTATATAACAACATGAATGCTTGGATTCCATATTTTCTCGAGATTCTTAGATTCAAAGCTTATGATGGTCATGGTGCTTAAAATTGGTATCTTACACATTCTTGATTGTTCCAAGCATAATGTCTTTGAGTTGTTGAATCTTGAGAATCATGAAGTTGATTTTGTGAGATATGTAAGTCCTAGAACATTGAATGTCTTGTTTAAAAAGCATGTCTTAGGACTACACATGAAAAGAAGCCTATGATTGTTGGAGCATTCTTGTTTATATCATTTGAAAAGATTATTTATGATGAGAAGTTGGTTTTTAATGAAATTGGAATTTATGAGGATGAAATCAATAAATTTTCTATGTGCTTAATCTCTCTTTGATACGATTGGTGGAACTACATGATGTTACGGTTTGAGTCTTGTGCCAAGAATAGAGATACGTTGAGATTTTCAAAAATTTTGAAAATATCCCTTGTTTTTAGAAGAGCATAAAGATGTCCATCTTGATGATTTTATGAATTCTTGCATATGTGGAGGTTATTTTCTTATTCATTTCACATATAGGTTTGATGTTTTTTATGGTGGGCATATATATGCTATGCTACGGAAGAGTATCTTGTGTTTATTGTGCTTGAATGGGAGATTTGGAAATCAATTATATAATGCCTTATGGGGTTATAAAAATTTAGGACTTTTGGTTTGTGCTTTCAATTAAAAATATTTGTTTTCTTGGTGCCTAAATTGAATATTTGTGCTTGGCTATATTGCTTTTGTTCATGAGTTCATTATACTTGGAAGGAGAATCATTTCTACTAAAGAATGGCCTCAACCTTTTAAGGAACAAAAAGTAAGACATCTTCATGGCTTTTTCCCAAAGAAGGATGATCAATGCCTAGTTCTTGAGAGCTTGGATTCACGTGGTAAGATTCATATTCATCTTTTCATCTGTGAGAGTGACAGTTCTCTTCTCTATGTAAGACTTCGAGATTCGAGGACAAATCCTCTTGAGGTGAGGGGGAATGATAGGGATCAAGGAGCTATCCTAGCATTGGTGGAGCTATCGTGGAAGCCATCGAAGGAAGGGTGCATTGAAGATGAAGTTCATAGAAGAAAACATGCTTTTATGCACTTGCACTTCAAGAATGAAGAGAGTCTTGGATCAAATGGCTCAAAGAATGGAAGAACTTGAAGGTTCCTTCAGAGGTGTTCTTACAAATGCATGGAGATTTTCTTACAGAGATTTATACTTCAAGTATAGGTTTAAAAAGGGTGAAGATGGCTTGAGAAACACACTATGGAACACCCAAAATCAAGCCATGATAAGCCAAGAAGAAAGAACAAAAGAAGGCCAAGAAAATAAGCCAAAAATGGAGCCAACTGGAGTGTGAGCAGCAACTATCCGACATGCTGTCTGACAGTAGATAGAAGTGAAAACAAAGTGGCTCCAGTGGCCATCTGGAGCTAGATCCGGTGCTGAAGCCAACGCCTGATGGACTCCTGCCAAACACGACCTTGTTTGAATTTTCATCCTTTTCTTCCATTCCTTTTGTAATTTGAAACTTGTTTTAAGGGTAGTTAAGTACAAACACCCCTAGAACGAATCATTAGGTTAATTTAGGGTTATAGAACTATATATACTCATTATCTTGTCTTTCACAAGAACTTTCATTTGAAATCAAGAATCCTTTTTGGATCAAACTTATTCCTTTTGAGTGTTCTTCCTTTAACTCTCTTAGGGTTCTTGGTTTAAATACTCTAGGGCTTTCAACACTTTAGTTATTGTGTTGATTTGTCTAACAACATCAAGATAATGGTTAATGATTGAAAAACATCATAGGTCATTGTACTAACTTGAACCTCTAGGTGAGTCTTGGGAAAAATGTTCAAGCTGGTATGTGTTTTAAAGAAATCACATCAAGGGTAGACCAATAGCATATTTTAGTGAGAAGCGAAATGGTGCTACTTTGAATTACTCCACTTATGACAAAGAACTCTTTACTTTGGTTAGGTCATTGCACAATTGGCAACATCATCTATGACCAAGTGAGTTTGTGATTCACACAAATCATGACTCCCTCAAGCATTTGAAGGGACAAACAAAGTTGAGAAAAAGACACGCCAAATCGGTGAAGTTCATAGAGATATTTCCCTATGTGATCAGGTACAAACAAGGTAAAGAAAACATTATGGCAGATGCACTCTCCAGGAGATATACCTTAATTCTACAATGGGTGCTAATTTGCTTGGTTTTGAGCTAATTAGGGAGTTGTATGTTGATGATAATGATTTCAAAGCTGTGTTTATTGCTTATGAGAAAGGTGTGCATGATAAGTTTTATTGGCAAAATGGCTATTTGTTTAGAGAAGATAAGCTTTGTATGCCTAAATGCTTCTTGAAAAAATTCTTTGTCATTGAGAGTGATGGAGGAGGCCTAATGGGACATTTTGGCATCTCCAAGACTTTGAGCATATCGCTAGAACACTTTTATTAGCCCCATATGAAAAGAGATGTAGTGAAAGTGTGTGAAAATTGCATTGTTTGTAAGAAAGCCAAATCTACTTTCAGCCACATGGTCTTTATATGCCTTTGCCTATACCTGATGCTTCTTTGGAAGATGCATCTATGGATTTTGTGCTTGGATTGCCTAGGACTAGGAGAGGTAAACATTCAATTCTTGTGGTAGTTGATAGGTTTTCAAAGATGGCTCACTTCATTACATGCTCTAAAGTTGATGATGCTCATAATGTGGCTAACTTGTTCTTTAAAGAAATTGGTAGATTGCACGGTATTCCTAAAACCATTGTGAGTGATAGAGATACAGAGTCCTTGAGTTTCTTTTGGAAAGCCCTTCGGGGGAAATCGGGAACCAAATTGTTGTTTTCTACTACTTGTCACCCTCAAATGGATGGCCAAACGGAGGTAGTTAATAGGAACTTAGGTACTATGCTGACAGCCATCATCAAAAGGAATTTGAAGTCATGGGAAGATTGTTTACCATTCACTGAATTTGCCTATAATATATGTGTGAATTCTTGTACTCACTTTTATCTTTTCGAATTGGTGTATGGTTTAAATCCTACAACTCTTCTACATTTAACAACTTAGATGTCAAGAGGAAGACTGATTTGGTGACGCAAAGGCATGAGAAGGCTAGGGAAGACATTCAATTGCAAAACTAACATTATGCCAAGAATCACCACAAAGGTAGAAGGCCTACGAGATTTGAAGTGGGAGATTGGGTGTGGATTCACCTAAGGAAGGAAAGATTTCCACAAGCTAGGAGGACTAAACTTCATCAAAGAGGAGATGGTCCCTTCCAAATCATTGAGAGGATAAATGAAAATGTCTACAAAGTTGATTTTCAAGGTAAATATCAAGTTAGTACAACTTTTAATATTAGTGATCTCTCTCCTCTTGATGTAGATGGCAAAGATTCAAGGAGGGATCCTTTTGAAGAGAGAGGGAATGATACAGATCAAGGCCAAACAATGCCAATTGATCCAATTACAAGAGCTAAGGCAGCCAAGGTGAAGAGATCAATGGTGTTGTTCATGCAAAACAAGGAGGAACAACTTGACTTCAAAGTCATCTTCAAGGAGGCTAAACTTGATAAAGAACAAGCCATAAAGGAGCATAACTTATGGAGGATTCAAGGGCTTGAATTACTAGTTCTAAGTGGAGAATCAAGGCTATAAAGTCCAAGGGAATTGAGTGGAAGAAGATTGGGAAAGTAGCATCCAAGAATAGAGCGAAAACAAGAAGAAAGAAAGGGTTGAAGCTTTAGAAAAGCACAACTGGCTGCGATCAAATTCCAGCCTTGCACCGGTGAAGAGACTAATGGATCGGTGAAAGAAAGCAGCATTTTGCACCATCCTGGAAGATTTCCAGACAAGTACCCTTGCACTGGCACCGATGATAAACAGTGCACAAATTTCTCTATTTTGGTCCCAATGCGATCTTGACTCCATTTTGCCGATTTCACTTGTTTTTATTGACTTTTCTTCATATTCTAAGTTATTTTAGGAGGATAACAAGGTCTTTTATCCATCATTAGGGTTTCTTCTTTATGAGACTCTATAGAGTTCTCTATTTGTAATTTGAAAGACAAATTTTTAGAAAAACATTATTCCATTGGAATTTTAATCAAATTTAAGATCAAACATGATCTTTCTTGAGTGTTTTTGAGAGTTCATCTTAGGGTTCTTGGATCACTACACAAAGGGGCATTCAGTCACTTTGAGGTGAGATATTGAAGTGTCTACCAAATCAAGAGATTAGTTGTTGTTGAATCACTAACAAAGGTCAAACTAATCTCCCTTGAATGTTTGATGAGTCCTTCATTTATTTGATTGATATTTGAATGCATGAATACTAAAACCCTTCTTCTTCAAGAATCACATCACGGACTTTGCTAGTGCTTGCTTCAATGGCAAATTGGTTAACACTCTAACCGATAAGCTTCAACGTGGGCTTAAGTTTCCTTGATCTGACGAAAATGAGATACAGAAACTTCTCGAGGTCCGAGTATCTAACTTCTGGACCTCGCAACAAGCAACTTACATGATAAACTAATAGCTTTATACTAAGAGTATCGAACTAATAGCTTTCTCGATTATAGTGACGTACATTAGAAGTTCCTCTCCAAGTCTTGGTGAAACGAGCTGTGGAGGCTTTCAAAAAAACTCATTCAGCTTCAAAAGGCCGTTTGGCAATCCTCCCACCACTAGAATCCATCTTGCTTCTTCAAAACGTTGTAGAACTTCTCTCCTTTGTTAGCCATTTTGCTAATGAAGCGACTTAATGCTGCCATCTTCCCTGTAAGGCTCTGGACTTCCTTGATGTTCCTAGGTGGTTTCATGTCTAGAAGGGCTTTTATTTTATCAGGATTTGCATCAATTCCCTTTTTCGATATCATTAAACCTAAAAACTTTCCTGCTAAAACTCCAAAAGTGCATTTCTCAGGGTTCAACTTCATATGAGCAGCTTTCAATGTTTGGAAAGTTTCTCTTATATCTTCAATGAAGTCGTCCGAGGTCTTGGATTTGATTACCATGTCATCCACATAGACCCAATGTTTCTTCCCGATTGTTTCTCGAAGACCTTTTGCATAGCTTGCTAGAATTCTGCCCCCACATTCTTCTGGCAGAAGGGCATCTTAGTATAGCAATATGTCCCCAAATAAGTTAGAAATGAGGTTATTTCCACATCTTCCTGCTCCATTGGGATCTGATGGTATCCCTTGTATGCATCCAAAAAGAATGACCATTGATATCCAATTGTTAAGTCTACCATTTGATCAACGCTTGGCAAAGGGTATGAATCTTTTTTACAATACTTGTTGAGTGTAGTGAAATCCACACATATTCTCCACAACCCCTCTTTCTTCGACACAATCACTAGATTGGCGACCCATTCTAGATGCACGACCTCTTTCAAAATTCCAGCATCAAGTAGTACTTGGACTTCTTGAGCAATAATTTCATTTCTTTCCAGAGAGAAAGTTCGTTTCTTTTGCTTTACTGGCTCGACTCCTAGAATTAGTCCAACTTTGTGTTCTGCTATCTTTTTGTCAATTCCTTCAAGACTGGTAGATCGCCAAGCAAAAAATTTTAGACACCCTTGAGCTGAATCAACTAGCTTTCCTTTGGCTTTAAAAGGTAAGTGCTCTCCAACCTTTATCCCTTTCTCAGGGAACTCTAGGTTGAGAAAAACCTTTTCTCCTTTGCCAACTGCTTAGATTTTGAATTTCTCATCATCTAAGGGTAGGTCGATGAAGTCAACTTTAGAGGTTGCTTCAGATGTCTCAACGTCTGGTGCATCAACTACTAACCAGTCCATGATCTCGATGACTCTCTTGCCATTTACATTTACGGCAGTAGGAACCCGTAAAAGCTTGTCAGCGTAGGTAGTACTTCCACTGAAACTAGTCAGAGTTGTGTCCTTTTATAAAAGACATTCACTACACTTCCAATATCCACCAAAATTCTACGGACTAGAAACTCTTCAATCTGGAAAGTTACTTTGAGGGGGTCTACATCTGCTCCCCGACCGCTCTTGGACCTCCTCTCTATCGCATTGATTTCCCTTATTAGAGGTTGGTTGTTGGACCCCGCAGGGGGTGGGTTGGCAAGAAGTACAGTTTTGACCAGGAACTCCTGCCTGTGATCTTCTTTGTTCGGTCTTTTGATTTCGGTCAAAGAAATCCTTCGTAAGATGACCATGATCCTTGTGGTAATGACAAAATTTTGTCATGTCCCTCTTTGCTAATGGGTCTTGAGAGGTCTCAGTTGTCTCAAGAGTCCTTTCTTTTCCACGATGACCAAAATTTCATCTCGCAAGGCCATCAAGGGAGTGGTCACTAGGTGGGGAATCGAGTTCCTCTTCTTCTCTGAGCGTCCTCCTTTTGATTGGGAATCCTTCCTATCTTGCTTGGATGATTGGGACTTTTAGGTTGTCCTTTAGATTCCTTTCCATGGTTGGAGTGAAACCAGGAATCTTCTTCTGAACTGTAGTCTCTCCTACCTTGATCAATTTTTCTAGGAGTGTCTGCAACTCCTTGATTGTTTTCACTGGTTCTTTAGCTAGTCCGAGGGCCACATACCTCCTTGCAATCCCTACTTAAAAGCAGTGATGTAAATTGCATTGTTTTTCTATTCAATCTCCACTGCTTCATCATTGAAATGATTATAATACCTTTGGCTGCTCCCACTGACCTTCTGTCTGATATTGAAAAGGTTGTTGATATCTTTCTCACACATTTTGTTGCTCTGGTAGTTTTTCAAAAATAGCTCCTTTAATTGTTTTCAGCTCAAAATGCTTGCCTTTTGTATACTCTTGAACCATGACTGTGCCTTTTTAGTCAATGTGGACCTGAAAGCTCGACACTTAACATGGTTAAGGTATTCAAACATTTCCATGTAGGAAATGTATTCATCAATATGCTGATGAGGCACGCTAGTACCATCATATTTTACCTCGACCTGAGGTGCTTTGAATCCTGTAGACATCCGGGCTGCTCTGATACTGTGGACAAAAGGTGATGGCTTAGATAGGGCCCCATTGCTATGGATTTCTTGATCTTCATCACATTCAAGTTTGTATGGTGAGCTCTCCTCCTCGGTGGATTCAGGGCTACCTCGAGATTCTCATTGCCTATTCTTTCAAGCAAACTATGTCTAGGAGGTATCCTTTCTCTAGAAGGAGTTCTTAACGAGCTTCCATGTTCATCTTGTCTGTCTCTGAGTCTTGGAGATAGTTGCTCAGTTTAGTTTGTCACAAAGGTCATAATTGCAACCATTGCAGGGAGTATCTCTGAGGTCTATTACAGGTAGGGTTCTTCCTGTGTTTGCTCCTTCTTGTATTCTAACTCCTCAAGTTATTTTGTGACCTTCACCATTACCAAGGCCATTATTTGGAGGATCTATTCTCGCCCTCGATGGTGATGATGGGGGATCTTCTTGATCCCCATTTAGCTGCCCAGGTCTCCCAGGTTATTTCCCATCTCTTTGAGACGGAGCTGCGCTCCTCCCAATTGAGAAATAGTCTCTCCTACCTGAGAGACCATCCAATGCCAGTACCATGCGTTCCAGGAGGTCAATCGGGACAAAAACACAACTCATTGACGATCCTTGTTGTCTTAGAATGTTATTGTTGTCATCAGGATTTTGATGTTCTTGTTCTACCCCCCCTGTCCAAATGGGTTGTCAACTGGGTTCCTTCGAGATGGTCCTAAACTTGTTGACCTCGATAGCAGAGCTTGATCAACTGGTCCAACCACATTGTGATTGTTTTCTCCTTAACTTGATCTTCTGGTACAATTTCTCCGATATGAAGTTCAGTTCTTCGTGGTGGTAATTCTCATGTTAGTTGTGATTTTGCCTTCATAGTTTCTATTTGTTTTTATGTGTTTTGAAGAAAACTTTATGATCAAAGTGCTCTCTCCACAGATGGCGCCCGAAGTCATGGAGCCTGGAATTGACCTTTGGGTCACCCCAAACCATGACAACACCTATAATCACAACCAAGAAAATTAGATCATCAGAGTGGACTGTCGCCCTATAGAGAACTTCGATGCCTAAGTTAGTTTACATTGAGTGTAAAATTGAATAAATCAACTTGTGTTCTTCCTCGTGTGATTCAATAGTGTATACCGAATAATTAAGTGAAATTACCTTGTTGGAGTCAATCTCAATTTATCTAAAAGTGGGCATTTAGGATCAATTGTGAGATAGTATCCCACCAATTGCCCCCTAGAATCGTGCAATTTTCATAATATAGAATGCCTTGCCATGCACGTCTCTAATAAGAGAGAAGCTAGCGAGTTAACGACCTCCAAACCATCTTCACGACCTCCTATTGAGCCTTGAAAGTCTCGATTAGTCTTCTTGGAGATCGTGCTTTTAGGATTCATGATGTTTATTGAGAGTTGTAAATATTAAATCATGACATGAAAGATGTATGAGGTAGGTCGGAGCTCTTCGGATCGAAGGTTGCAGTCTAGAAAGACCTTCCCTTAGCTCCAAGCCAGTCAATGACCAAGGAGGTTGCTGAATTTTCTTTAGTGATGTCGGGTTGGGTCTTCGAAATTCGTATTAGTATTAAAGGTTATCCGGATTGGATTATTTGGGTCATACCTGTTTTACCTATCAATACCACATAGCTATGTTATGTTTCAAATTTTCTAATTTACATTTATGTTACACTCTATTATATAAATAAAAAAATTTCCATGTTGTCATAAAAAAATATCGCTCAAGGACAAGTTATGTCATCATTGAAATGTAGCCGTTTTCTTCGTCATAGAAAATATGTGCAATGAAGATTAATTCTATTGTTTCAAAATGTCAATTGTCTGTGATGAAAAATTTTATAAATTGCATTTAGGTAAAATCTCAAATTATATATATATATATATATATATATAATATTTACTTTATAAAAAATATTTGCAAAAATAATTTTTTAAAGAAGAATTTATTTTTTCTCATATAGGTTGTTATCAAATGAGTTGTTCATATTTGAGTTGTTCACATCTGGATTGTCATTGTACGGTTGTTCACATCTAGGTTATTTTTGTATGGGTTGTTATTTGATGTATTCTTCTGTGCCGGGTTGTTATCTGATGGGATGGCTGGGTTGTTTAGAGATCTCCTGCTAGTGTTGATTCCCCTGCCAAAATCATCCACATACAAAGCATCGAAACTGGTGTTATTGGCATCGTTAAAGACTAGTTCCATGCATTTATCTATATGTTGCGCATCACATACGTCATTCTGGAAGTTCTAATTTCATTAACACTTGGTTAGGATGTTACAAGCATCATATTACATGGTTTGGTCCCTAGAAAGTCGATTCACAAAATCTAAAAATCCTTGCAAGATGAGCATCATTATTAATGAGGATCGGTGACATTACGTCCTTCTCATTTATTATCAACTAAGCAAGAAGTTGTATGTCTTTTACCTTGCAATTCATCCCAATACATTCTTCCATTATCTTAGCAAACCAAGGTAGGTCAAATCAGATCAGACATCCCATAAATTTGCATCGTCGCCCTTGTAACTATCATCTTCCCGTTTCTCGCCAGACGTCAAATGTAGGGTAACCATTTTCGAAAACCTAAGATTAAAACAAGGTTAGAATGAACAAATAGTGAACTACACAACTAAAAAGCTTTGAAACAACACATACAGTCTGATCAATATATAAATAGTACAAAAGCTCACTACCATTACAATCCATAAAGCTTATAAACAACTCATACTAGCTTTCAAATAACCCATAACACTTGCAACAACCAATAAAATAGAAGAAGAAAAAAACTATAAGGCTTATAGACAATCCACATACCCTTAATTTCATGAAAATGCCCCTAGCATTAAAAACAAACTACCAGAACAATCTATAGAGCTTACAGACAACATATACTACCTTTTGAACAACTTGTAACGCTTACAAGTAACAACCAACAAAACAGGAAAAATAAACCCGTAAGGCTTATAGACAATCCATATACCTTCAAATTTCATGAAAATGCCCCTAGGATGAACAAAAACAAACTACCAGCACAATCCATAAAGGCTTATACACAACCCATACCACGTTTCAAACATCTTAACACTTAAAAGTAACAACCTATATAGTAAGAAAAACAACTCATAAAGTTTACAGATAATCCATATAACTTTAGAATTGCATGAAAATGCCCCTAGCATAAACAAAAACAAACTACGAGTACAATTCATAAAGCTTAACAACCCATACCACCTTTCAAACAAACCATAACACTTACAAGTAACAATTGGTATAGTAGAAAAACAATCCATAAAGCTTGTAGACAATTCATAGAGCTTTAGAATTGCATGAAAATGTCCCTAGCATGAGCAAAAACAAACTACCAGTACAATCCATAATGCTTACAGACAACTCATACCACCTTACAAGTAACAATCCATATAGTGAGAAAAACAACCCATAAAGCTTATAGACAATCCATATAGCTTTAGATTGCATGATCATGCCCCCAGCATGACTGAAAACAAACCACCAATACAATCAATAAAGCTTATAAACAATTCATACCACTTTTCAAACAACCCATAACACTTACAAGTAACAACCCGTACCACCTTTCAAATAACTTTTTAATGTAATCTTGCATGCAACTTAACTCAAAAACACGATAGAATTTAGATGATAAAGAAACGGCAATGAAAACAACCCATGATGACTTCAAACAACCTATAACAAATTCCAAAGTATACGGAGAACCCACAAATAACTCATGCAACCATTTTTCATAGCAACATGCATGGACCATAGAAATTAATGCACAACTGGTAATCAACACACAAAACCCATGAACAACCCGTATAGCCAATTTTTATGAAGAAAGCATGGCAAAAACATAAAAAAAAAATGAATATAGGCGAAAAAGAAGGATTTGGAGGCCTATACAGTCAAGAAAAAAAAAAAATATGAAACCTTTCTAAATCCTTGGTTCATAATATTTCTCAAAACCCAAAAATAAAGGTATCAATTCATTTTTTTAAGATGAAAGTGAACCTTTCCTCCATGAAGATTCAATCTTTGCAAAGATTTGAGAAGAAAAATGAGATTTTTTTAAAGAAAGTTTGCAAGAGAGAAAGTAACAGGCGTGCAAGGTTTCAACTCGGTGGGGAGGGGCAAGTTTGAATAATGCCAGTTATGAAAAAGTACGATATAGTTTTGGTTTAATGGTAGTAGGGTTATTTGACATGGTCTTGAGAAGTAGTTTCTCAAATCATTGACTCATCCCTCAAACATATCAAATTGAAGATTAGTCCTAAGACTCATCAAGAGATTCAAGGTTAGTTAGATTGACCTATGTTGTCAAACAACATCAACCAATCTCTTGATTTGGTAGAATCTTCAATACCTTAACCCAAAGTAATTGAATGCCCCGAGTGAAGTTACTCAAAAACCCTAAGAAGAGCTCAAAGGAACACATTTAAAAAGATCATGTTTGATTTGAAAGGATTTCTCTCAAATTTGTCATAATGTTATGAAGTGTTCCAACGATAAGAACTATATAGAGTCCTAGAACCCTAAAACAACTTAATAATCTTGTGGATAGGTCAAAGGACCTTAATACCCTCATTACATAACCAAAATAACAAGAAGAAACCATGAAATATATCAAATTTTGACCCAAAATGAAATTGACTGGCACCAGTTAACTGGACCAGTGATTTGGCATATACCACGTATTGTAGAGCAGGTGATTCACTGGTTTCGCAGCCTTTTGACCAATGCCAATTGTCCAAACTAGTTCATCTCAATTTGCTCAATTTTGCACGCCTTTCACTTGTTTTCTTTGGCCTTCTTTGGTGCTTTCTTCTTATCTTGTTAAGGCTTGATTCTTGATACATCTAGGTGTGTTTTCAAGCCTTATTCACTCATGTTTTTAAGCCTACATTCATAAGATCACTTCCAAAGAGAGCTTCAAGTTCTTATATTCTTTGAGCTATTTAGACCAAAACTTTCGTCATTCTTGAAATATCATTCTGTAACATTGGAATGTAATTGTTGTATTTGAAATACAAGTCCTGAAACTTGAGATTCATTGCATAATACATATCTTCCTTTGAGAAGTCACTTGAAAGCCTCCATTCCTTGAAATGCCACTCCTCCGACATACTCTCTTCCATTTATCTTCTCTTCATTGAACTCCTTCATAAATGACTTCCAAAATGGTTCCATCCATGTTAAGATTGCTCCTTGATATCCATCAGTATTGAGGTAAAATCACATATTTCTTTAAAAGCGTGGCCGTTCTTAAAATAGATTATCCAAAGGGACCTTTGGTGCAATTTTCACTTTTTTTATTTGGTAGTAAAAATGGCCCAAATGATCAAATGGATAAAATGTGAGTGTAGTCCTAATCTTGAGGCTTCAATAATAGCCGGTGCTGATTCCACCTTATTAAGAGATTCCCTCCAATGTGTTAGATCTTCCCATAGTGAAAATTTTCAAAAATAACATCAAGCATTGAATGATGTCTTTTTATTTTTATCAATTTTTTTTTCATATTGCCAATATAATATATATTTTTTCTCTTTCATTTGATTCAATGTATATATATATATATATATATATATATATACTTATTTTATTGGAAATTTTTTTTTGAAAGTTAGTTCTATAAATTTCTATATTAGTGCAAATTTTGTAATTTCTTAATTATTTTAATATTTAGTTTAAATTAATACATGAAAATATAATAACACAATGTACACCAGCTCGGTTGCAACACTACGTGGACTATGTCGAATGAATTAAGGAGAATGAGAGAGAACGGTAGAGTCATTTAATGAGAAGGGATTGATTAGAACGATATTTGTCATGGGTGAACATAATCCTCCTGGTATTAAGACCTTGGGCCGCCACCTGTGTGGGCTTCCCAGTTCGGGTGTCTTCTCAAGAATTCAAGTCTTGGCCCATCAATAAATATAAATTTAAATCACAGATATATGACTTAATCCTCATAGATTTCTTTTTAAATATATCAAATTCTTAATAAATAAAACAATTTTACTGGACGGGTTTCTATTAGGGATTACAAGGTGTAAAATGCGGATCATAGAATAAGTAAAGGTGTTACTTCTAGATTAGTCAGATTTTTTTTCTTTTCTTTTTCCAATGTGATTAATCTCCTTTAAGAAAGCGATATATTTACAACTCACATTAAAGTTTTTCCTTTATGTACTTTGTATTAAAATTGTACAAGTACCATCATAGGAGCAAAGAGACAAGTTCATTTATCCTTACATATAATGAATAAGATAGTCATTAAACAAGGTCCACAGGTGACCCGTATAAATAGACTTAACTTAACTCGTAAAGTCAGTTTTAATTAGACTTAGTCTTAAAAATTAAAAATATAAGTTAACTTTAAGTTTAAAAATTACTTTAAAAGTTTAATTTTATAAATTTAAAACTTTAAAATAAAAGTTAATTTTAATTTTTTTAATTTATTTTGAGTAACATTGATTTATTATAACCTTTTTTGAGGAAACTAAATCGAATTATATTATCACAAGAGAATTACAATGAACATTAGTTTATTATAACTTCAATGTTAATTTTAATTCAAAACAAATAGTTCAAATCTTTATAATTTAAAAAAAAAAAAAAAGGGTTCGATTAGTCCAGCCCAATCCAGGTACATCCATGACTCGATCCGTCCCGTAGAAGCCTAACTCAATTGAGGCCTATCAAAACCTCCAAGTCTTTTTAGTGGTTCCGAAGCCGGCTTAGATCGACATATTTCCCCCAACAGTCCAGAACTCTATTGCTAAGCTAGGCCTCTAGCCCGAGTCTGGTCCGACCCGCCTGTTTTCTACCACCACATTACAGTTATATTTTCTTTCTTTTTTGAAAGAATTTTTATTTTGAAGCTTATAATTTGACAATTTAAGCACTTCACTTTATTCTAACTTATAAAGAGGTTATACATTAAAATCATACTCCAATAAATATGATAGGCGATATATCATCATTAATTATATTCAGGTCACCCAAGACAGATTATATGTGACATTTTCAGTTCACGTGGATAGCACCTATTTCTTCGAGGACATCCTAGTGGGTGGAATGGTAAAAGCGTAGAACATAGGTATCGAGTTCGAATCTCACCAATACCCTCCTGAATAAGTCGAGATGTGTGTAAACTGACCCGTAATATTTTAACTTGAGTATAGGGAACCCGACCAGGCTTACAAAAATGGATCCAAACCTCTAAATTTTATAAACAACATAGTCAAAAGTGGTTGGAAAACATCCTTGAAGGTCGTGACCATCAATGCATGGACCCCCGACCTACAAAACATGCCTCCATGTCACGAATTGGGGCCTATTACCTACCTCGATGACTTACGATCTTTGACTTACCAGCTACTATCTCAAACCAACCTCTCTAAAGATATAAGATCGTTTAGGAGCTCAAGAACACAAGCATGAGGTCCCATTCCAGGTCTTGGATAGTTGTAAAAGAGACATGCATGACAGAAACCCTCTTCTACAAGGAAACTCCATGTTTTTAGGAACTATTGATGCGATATTGTTTCACAATCAATGTCATTGGCCTATATTCATATAACTGTGTCCACTCAACTAAGGTAACTTCATAAAAAAAGGGCGGGTTTGATTCCTCTTTGCACACACATTGATCACACTTGAATGATTCATTGAATTCTATCTTTTTCTCCCAAAAAATGTGAACTGATTGGGGCATTGGAGTTTTTCTTAGGGTGATAGTCCACTCAGGTGATTCCTATTTTCTAGTTGTTTTTGCAGGTGTCATGACAGTCTGGGAGACCCGGAGTTCATTTTAAACTCCATCACTTTTGGCGCCATCTTTGGAAAGAACATTGATCTAAGTTCTTTTCATCCATTCACAAAAAAAGTACACTACATGGCATGAGAGCAACCAACCCGTCGTGGACGACCACGCTAGACTAAACTACAAATTGGAGAGATGGTATCAGAAGCCCCTTTAAATTGATAGATATCAAGGAGCCAAGTAAGGTTTGATTGGATCAACTTGGATGTTATGAAATGGAGAATATTTTAAGGATGATAGTCATAGAAGAAGGAAAGCATATAAGCACTTATATTTCAAGTATGAGAGTTCTTCGATGTATTCAAGTGATAGTCTTGCAAATGATGACTTAAAGGAATATAAGCCCTATGAAATGAAGTTCATTTATAAAGGTTTGTATTTTGAATGCAAGAATGGTGATTCATGGATTAAGGTGTAAGATGGCATTCATGCAAATTAAACATGATCAACTTGAAGTTGATGCCAAGATTGGAGAAGTTAAGCTTGAAGTTGAAGAGCTTTGTAATGTATTCAAGATTGAAGACTTATATGACATTTTAGAGGACTTGAATACGTGTTCAAAGTTGCCAAAACATGTCCAAAAGGTTTATAATTTAAGGAAAAATCAATGCATGATAGAAAAGTGGAAAGAACAAGCCAAACAGGGTGGAAAGAGACCGACTGGTGCCGAACAAAGCTACAACTAGTGCCTGCTGCAGAGCGAATTGGACAATGATTGCTGGTTGTATCCAATACTCTGTTGAGCCCTCCAACTAGCACTAGACAGAGGTGAATACAATCGAACCCTTTACCCTCTTTTTCTTTTTTCTTTTTTGATGAAAGGATCAATTCTATTAATATCAAAAGAAGACATATTTACAAACTAGGAGATAAAAATCCAAGAACTATTTCTATTACAAGGAATTTCACCAATTCCAACTAAAATATATCTAATACGAGATCCAAAAAGAATGGAAGTGTAAACTCCCCATCAAACATTAACTTGTTTCTCCATTGCCATATATAATGTATCACAACTCTAAAAATTATATTCCAAGTCTTGTCAACATGAGAGGCACCCCACTCACTACTCAAATTCATATCAATCCATAATTGAGTATGTTTTTCATTGAAGAATTCATGAAATTTTAAATGGTCCACAAAGAACCTACAGATATTCCTTACCAGTTTTGCAATCTCGCTATGCATGTAAACAATTCTCCTCATGCTGGACGCTTTGCCCTATCTTTGAGTTTTTCTTGGTTCTCACTTGTTAGTTTGGGTTTGTATTAAGGGTATTTGAGTCTTAAGACCTTATGCACGAGTTATTGGGTTAATTTAGGGCCTCTGAAATGGTGCAATCACTGAATGAAAATTGTAGGGTTGTAATTTGATCATTAAGCTTCATATGCTTAAAGCATATTTGATAGAGGCTTTTGGTGGTTTTGACTCTCAATATTGCACAACTTTGGATTTGGGGAACACATCTGCACACTTATTTTCAATTGCTTAACTTTTAATAGATTGTCATTAACTATTAATGGCCAACTCTACCATGGTTTTCATTCAAGTAGGGGGTTTCCTCAAGGATCCCTTCTCTCCATCCTTATTTATCTTTGCGACTGAAGTCATATCACATAATCTTGATAGGATGTTGATAAATGGTACTTTGTTGGAATTTCAGACAAAGAGGAGAGGCCTTCATTTATCTCATTTGAGCATTGTAGATGATGTAATTATATTTGCAAAGGGTGAAGAAAGAAATTTGAAATTTTTGATACATTTTCTAGAATTTTATTAAGATATCTCTAGGAAAAAAAAATTGCAAAAGTGCATATTATGTCCCTAATAATGTACCTAATCAGCAGCTATCTATAATACACAATTTGATTGTCCATTTGCAAAAAAGATGCCAATAATCTACCTTGCATATCCAATCTTTGCTGGAAGAGCTATGGTGTCTTATCTCAATGTACTAGTACCAAAGGTGGAAACTAGAATTTCAGCATGGCAAGGTAACCAAGACTCTTTCTATGGGAGGATTGAAGATATATTCTGGTAAAACATGTGTTAAATTCAATTGTGATTCATTTGGTTGAATGCACTAATCCTCCTAGCTAATTGAGTGATTTATCACATTGAACAACATTTTGCTAATTTCCCTTGGGTTTCACATTATGGTGGCAAAAAAAGACATTGGTGTAGATGGGAAGGCCTTTGCAAATCAGTTGAACAAAGTACATTATTTTAAGTCTAACATTGATGCATTTTTCCACACATTGTGAGGGAGATCTAGAACATATCTAATTTGTCCTTGGACTACGTATTTGAAATTCAAATATAGTTTTGGCCATTATCATCAACAGATTGGGAATGGTTCAGACTGTATAGAGACGCATGGTCAAACTAAGACATAAGGTAGAGGAGAATATAGGGATTCAATCTATCAGGAAATGACACTCATGTTTCTAGTATATATGAGGATTGGTTATATACTGGATGTCCATGCGATAGAAAATTCCAAATGTAACTAGACCATATGATACAATACAATTAGTACCACCTAATTTACAGCAAGAGATTATGAGCTCTGGTTGGAGTCCAAGTACTTCTGCACATTTAGAAGAGCTCGGCTCTGATACCATATTAAAATATTGGATTGAGCCTAACTTAACTCCAAAAGTTAGCTCAAGAGGGGAGGATTACCAAGTCCATATATTGGCTTTACAAATATCTGTTGTGGGATTCTCAACTAGAAGCGTACCTCTATTGGTAATTTTAAATTTAGTTTTGCCATGGAATTAATTGAAATTTTTGAGACTTTATTTCATAGTTATGGGTGGATTTGGAATCAGTTGTAGATAACAAATTTCATCACTTATTCTTTCCATTAATGAGTAGAGAGTTGGGAATGTGCATGCATGAAGGCAAGGAACTTGTCCCAGTTCTATTCTGCAGAGAAGGATGGAAAGCAAGATGTAAATTCTTCTTCGATGGACAAAGCTTCTCAATCATATATACTAGGCAGTTACGTATCAATTGTGGAAGTTGCACTAGCTCAAAGGTCCTATTAAACTTCAAAAATTTCTTGGTATTGCAGTAGTACATATACATTCACAAAGGGAACAATTTAGATTGATAAGATGGAGGAGAGAAGAATTTCTATCGGATTTTATACTTGATATTTATCAACGAAGCATCAAGAGGAAATTCTAGAATCTGGAGATAGTTTAGCTGGTGGTGTTTTCCTGCATCGGGATGGCATTTTTGTAGTCGGTTTTGTAGAGATAATTAGACATGTTGCTAATACAATTGCTGATCGATCAATAGAAGGCTTTGATGAAAGAGCTGCTTCTTTGCTTGGAAAATAACCTCAGAAATGTTGTTATACAGAGTGATGGTTGACATGCTAAACAAGGGACACGTTGGGATTTAGCAATTTCACTTTCTCTTGGATCGTATTAAGGATTTAGTGTATAGAGGAGATTTTCAGCTGAATCCACATTTTTTGTGCATTGAACAACTTTCTAATTTTATCAAAATTTGTACTTTACACCCAAAGTTTGCAATCTTTTACTAATTTAGGATCTATTCCATACTTGGGAATGAGCATTTACAATTTAGGTAGACTAGGTTATCCTTCTGTATGTGTTGTGTAATTGCATACCGCATTAGCGTCATGCACGGGAAATAATTCTTTGTTACAGTTTATTATTGATGGGTAAAACGGGTATAACCTAAATACCCGACTTGAATACTCTTTGGACCCTATCTGAATATCGGGAACTCAACCTGACTTCACAAAGACGGATCAAGACTTCCTTGGTCTATAAACAAAGTGGTCTTTAGAGCTTTGGGAATGTCTCCCAGGTTGCTACTTTCAACCCAGAGAGCTGCGACCTATCTCAGATACTGTCCATGCAATGATTGATCATTTATGACCCTGTTCAAGCCTTAGTGACTTTTGACTTGTTGACCATGACGTCTGAGAAAACTTTCTAATATACTCAAAGTCTAGGTTGGGGCGTAGCCTGAAGGTGTTGACTGAGCAATTGAAGCTCTCTTAAGAGATGTGCATGGCTAAAAAACCAATCCATAGGGAAACTCTTTAATTTCAGGAACAATTGTCGAGATATTGTCTTACAATTGACAATATTTGCCTACTTCCACATAATTGAGATCTACTCAAACCAAGGTAACTTCACATAAAAGGTGGATTATTGATTTGGTGTACGCGATGGATCATACACGAATGACATGACAAAATTCATTCGATTCTTTCTACTCGATGTGAACTGACTGAAGCATTAGAGTTCTCCTCAGGAAAATAGCTCATTCCGATGATTTAATCTTTTTGTTCTTACAGGTGCCATTGACAGGTGAGATGACTCAAAGTCTACTGTTGCGTTCCATCAATTATAATTTATATTTGTTTATATGTAACGTGGGTTTATAAGATTCGCTCTTATTTGGGA
Source organism: Parsonsia alboflavescens (assembly GCA_028571225.1). Lineage (NCBI taxonomy): Eukaryota > Viridiplantae > Streptophyta > Magnoliopsida > Gentianales > Apocynaceae > Parsonsia > Parsonsia alboflavescens. The sequence goes on along the minus strand of JAOXNR010047214.1, from coordinate 2,097 downwards.
TTATAGATTCGATAATCTGAGACATTACCTCATTAATTATATAAATATTTATATATATTTAAACTATAACTAATTTGCTTGAAGAAGGTAAAGAAGTTAAGCACAACAAAATTTTCAGATTATAAGAAAAGCCAAAGTTTAATTTTCTTGAGAAAACCCATTCAACGATTTGTTTTTTATCATTTAAATTCTTTATTGCCAAAATTATTGCTTATTTTTGTTGAAAAAAGCTCTCCTCCTTCTAGTATGCTTTTTTATAAAATATATTTGCAAAATTAATTTAAAGACACTTATCGATTTTTCATTAATATATTTAAAAGTGTCATGCAAAAAATTGTATTAAAAGTTTCTAGAGCCCCCGTAAAACTGGATCAAATTAAATTTACCTCTTGTCGTTATAAAAGTCTTGAATAAAATACAATTACCATAATCCCTCATTTCTTCTCAGTTTTTTCTTTCTATTTTTAATTTTCTTCATTTTTTTTCAGTGGTGCTCGTAAGTGTGTGATATATACTATAAATAAATTACTTAATTAGTACAAACGAATTTAAAAGAAAATAAAGTATAATTGATTGGTACTTAATTGGCACAAACTAATTTAAGTCTGCATGTCATAAATAAAGTATAAATTATTGGTACTTAATTGGTACAAACTAATTTAAAAGAAAATAAAGTATAATTGATTTAGTAATTAATTGGTACAAACTTTAGAAAATGAAAACCCATTTTATATTCTTTATCATACTTTATAAGCTCTTTGGACCATGCCTTTTCAGGTTTTCTTATCTATAATTAAGGGCTCATGGAGACTTTGTGACTCACAACTTACTCGCAAGATTCAAAGGGATCCAAAAGCCAATCTGCAAAGAGACATGATGATTAAGCTTGCTTACTTTGTCATGCTTTTGCTCATCTCGTCCTCTTGTTAGTTTTCCATTTCTAGTCAATGCAAAATCTTCATACATATATATATATATATATGGTTCAAAGTTTTTGATTTCTAACTTTATTTAATTCTTGTGTCATGAACTTCATGCAGTTTTGCAAGTTCATCAGGCTACAAGAGATGACGAATCCATGCTGCATCCTTCCGTGGAAAGGGAATTTCTTCCATTCGCAGCGCTTCAAGCTGCCATGCTGAAGGAGAAGGAATGTGCCGAATTTTGGGAATATTGCAAAGAAAAGCAGTGTTGTTCTCGTATGTCCTGTGTTTTTACTCCACCCAGATGTGTTTATCTCCCTTGAGAGCAATACATACACACACACATATATATATATTTATATATTAAGCCACAAGAGTGTTTGGGTTAATTGAATAATGTGGCTATGTAATGATTGTTATAAAGCATTTCATTATCATATTAAATAAATGGAGGTGTTTTATTGTATCTTATGAGTAAAAATTAATATGATATTGTCTCTTTGTATTAAACAATTCAAATAGTTGTTCCTAATCATGAAATTTTTTTTCAGGCAAGAATCATTTGTGAATATTAGCTTTTATTTATTTTCTATCGTTCGTATGGAGATACTAAAAGATTAGAAAATGAAAAATCATATTCCATTTAAGAATAAATATAAGAGTATTTGTGGAAATAAATGGCGCAATCACATAACATATTAATGAATGATATATGTCATTCGTTAATTGATCGTAATTTGCAATAAAAGAAGGGGGCATTTTTTGGTGGTAACTTTTTTGTGTTTGGTGGCGATCATTAATTGATTTTATATTTTCAAAATTTTGCTTTATTTGGCTATTATGCAACCGACGCAAAATGATAGTCGCCGGAAAATGTAGCTTTATATAGTTACGTATATTTTTTCTATACCTATCCCTTACCTAACACTCACTATGCCCCACCCCCATAGTCATCAATGATTTTACACTTACCTCCTTCGAACTTTAGACCTTAAGACTCAAAGTGTTATTACCACCCCACTGGTTAAGATACATTTCAAATAAGGAAATAAGTAGTTATATATATATGCATCTTAAAAAGTTAAAAAAATAAAATAAAATTGACTAAAGTTTTCCCCCACACACACACATATATATATATATATATATATATGGAATTGCTATAAAACGCAAC